>ML792644.1:151131-210864 GCA_009831015.1 Picea engelmannii | reverse complement strand
GTCTTTTGTGGAGTACAAATTGTTAATGTTGACACTTTTCACCAGATTTGCTTATGTTTTTTTAGGACTTTAGAACACCACATGTAAAAGTCTTGTACTAATAGTGAATCCTTTAGCAAACATGACCTTAAGAAAAATTCTAATACCTGATAAAGAAACAATTTAAAGAATTAGATAAGAGTTATTTAGTAGATGAAAACAATAATAATTTGGGATATGTAATTGTTCCACGAGGGTTGATATTTTTGTTCCATAACTCTGTGAACTCATTTCTATTATTCATTATGTTTTTCTATGTTGAAGTCTCATAGTATTTAATTGTCCTAGGCATGGTATCAATAGGTCAGATAACTTTAGAGAAATTCATCCATGTCTGGCAGTGCAACAATTAAAGCTTAAATTTGAACACATAATTTCTGTCTAATCAAAGTTTGGTCTCATGATACAGAATCTCATATGCTACCCATTCCAATTGTTCTCTTCTTTCTTGATGTTCCACTCTACAATGTCCTACTTATGACTGGCTGAGGGCATAATAGGTAAATACATTACAAGTGTGGCAGTTGATGTCAGCTCTGAATAGAGTTATTCTGGGTGTTTAACGGATTGAATTCATTAGAACATGTTGTACAGTGCTAGACATAAGACAATAATTAGGAATCAAGAGTGCCATATAGCATTTGTGGCTTTACTAATGTCTCCCACCAGTCAACTATAACAACAGTAGTAAAAAAAATACTCTTAATACAATCCCTATTATAGTAGCAGTCCATTATGACAAGAGCTAGGCCTAGTGAATCATCTATATCTATATCCCTTATGCTTGACATGACTATTGTACCACCTATAAGAGCTGGTATAGAAACCGTTCGGAAATGATGCATACACCCTTTTCTCTCTACTTGTTCTTAAACAATACTGATGCATAATTATTTCAAAGGTAGTGTGGGAACATAATTCTAAATTGCTCAGTAGTCAACAAACTGATTGTTTATAGGATTCAATTCTTTAGGTAAATTTTCTATAAATCTTAGGCAATTAAGAGCATTCCCAAATATTTTTAAAGGTTTCCTATTAATAAATATGTTCAACTATCTTATTTTATAGTATTGAATCTATTTTTCAGTTTTCTTTTGTTTGATTCCATATGTCTTTGATATGTACAGGCTGGTGGAGAGCCTTATGTTCTGTGTTTTGTGGAGTTTACTGATGCAAAATGTGCTTTAGCTGCTATAAGTGCTCTAAAAGGTACGTCAGAACTTCTATAGAATGAATTTGATCTTAAGGGTTGAGTTGGATTTCTTGAAGTTAATGTTCTTCATTTTTTTGCAGAATGCTTGTGGAATATCTAGCATCCTTCGGGCATGCACGATAAATTGGATTCAATGTTACTCAGCTGTTAGATATGAAAGATTTGTGGTGTCAGTTGGGACCTCTTATTGCCTTTGATTACACCTGCTTCGGATTCTACTTTTGAAGGGTGGTTTACCTATGCATCACCAATATTCGCATCTGCATTGGATTTTTTTTTAAAGCTAGAAACTAAAAATTATTCAGGGATTAAATTTTTGCTTTTCCTAGACTGTGGTTACTTGGGATAATGGATTTTTGGATAAAAATTTATAGTAATTTGTGAGGTACATCCTAAACCGTATATTTTGAGTCTTTATACTAACTAGAGTTCACAATATGCTATATTATAGGAACTTTTTACTGGTAAATGTTATGGTTGATCTCTTTGGAAATGGATGATAAATTGTTTATTGTTTTTTCCTGCTATTTAGGGATATTGTGTGTCTTTCTTGTATAGTTCATAGCCAATTTTAGGAAACAACCATTGTTATTTCATATCCACATCTTATTCATCACTTAATAGTAGATGGAGCTTGCTGAGATGACAGGTTATCACCTTCGGATATCTTTTTTGCATGATATTATTTTCCTTGGGGATGATGCAAAACTACATATGTGGAGTTTTTTCAATCTTCCTTTAACATCTATAATATTCTCCACTCTCACAATGTTTTGGAGTTACTGTTTTTTTATGGAAACATGGTATGCTCGAGCAAGCAGAGTCTCGTGGCATATTTTCATTTTTGTGTGAAATAAATACAGAACTCAAGGACATGACTTATAAATCATACTTAACAATATTCACGACATAAACATATGACGTTTAAAGTATAATCCATTTGTCATATAGAAATCATAGAAACATAAGATAGAATGTCAGTAATCATGAAATTGTCATTTGGTTATGGTTTTGGTACATTTTTTCAAGGCATCCTTGACACATCAACTCTTACCTTGAAATGGTGAGCACATCATGAATTTATGCTAGATATTTCATTTCCTCTAGAATGTCCATGAGGGAGATGTCCCCAAAGATGTGTGGGGCCTCCTCCACAAGGATGGAGAGCATTGATTGTAATCCTAGCTTCTCTTAGTCTATATAGGAGATGTTGGGTGGACCATTGTGTTGGTTAGCTTATTTGTGTTTTGAGCTATAGTGATGTAATTATTCTTTTAGTTTTCAATAGAAGATGGATGTTGTGTTGAGCATTGAGTTTTTTGTTTGCGTTGTTCGTATTTCTGGAAGTATGTGTTTGTAGATTACCTTATTCAAAAGTTGCTCATTTTTTTGGAGGTTTTTAGTTTTTAGCTACCTAGTACTGTTTAGGTTAATTTCAAATGAAAAATCTAGTTACCATGATCTGAAATTAACATTGTATCATAGTACGTTCCCTGAAATCTTCCCTGAAAATAACAAATTTAGTTTTTGTCGGTAACTTGCCCATTCATGCTGATTTGAGTATCTCTGGCATGCTTGAAGGCTTGAACTAAAGTTTGTTCAAAAATTCAGCAAGTTCATAAAATAAGCATCGTACAAATATCAACTGCCATATTACTATTTATTTACTGTGTAGTTTGGTTTGGACTTTTAACCTTCTGCTTTACAATTTTGGAGGTTCATGTTAATATCTTACATATTGCTTTGGTTACCTCTGAGGCTCAAAATTAAGGAGCTCTTAATCATGGACAAAGCTCAAAGGTTGTCATTTTAGTTAAGTTTTATATATCCTCGACACTGTAGGTGATCTAAAATCTTTTCTTCATCTGAAGAAAGTGGTTCATAACTCCATGAGTGTTATGTCAAACCCCTTGGCATACACAAAAGAAAGGCCTATACAGAGCGTATAGCGCTTGGAATTGGAACATGGTTTGGTCCAGTTTCATCATTACTCCTATTCTTAAACATTGAGAATTCTTAACCTCAAGGAGAAACTTTGGAAGTTCTTTTCGGGGAAACTGATGTTCTCTTGATATGTGATAACTTGTCTATGTTCGACATTGAAATGCCATAATGGTTATGATATTATTAGTTGGTAGGTTTGATTAATTTTATATGGTTATTCTATGGATTTCATTTAAAGAAGAGGAGATGAACATGTAGTTAGACACAAGTTCATTTTTAAAGTGATTTTCCATGCACAAATTTTGGATACCTCATATTTTAGGTCTTCATGCTTGTGGAGATGATACCAAGAGTAATATCATTAGGATAGAAGCTGTGATAGCATGTTTCATTGGGTAAAATTTTGAAGGATCTGTTAGACATGTATGAACTTAATGTTAGTTCATTCACCATATTGGGTCTTTTTATCTCTTAGACACTCTCGAAAGAAAAAACCCAACCTTTAGTGTGAGGGAAAGCCTAAGGAAACTATTAAGTGGGTCACTAGATGACACCGATATGACTTACTCCTCTTTTGGGTTTGGAATGACTATTAGGTATTGATATTGATATTGTATTTTTTTTTTAAATACCTACACAAAGGTGGCAATTGCGATGTCTTTCAGTCTCTTCCTGTCACTATTGCCATGTTAAAGACGTCTCTCTTTCCACCTCCAAGATTGTCGCTCCCATAACAACCACGTCGGAGCTAGTAACTCTACGTTGTCGCTCTTGCCACATGATGGACGTCGTTATTGCCACGTCCAAGAGTGTCTCTCTCATAACAACCACATCGGAGCTAATACCTCATCCTTTCGGTCTTGCCACCTTCAGAACATCTCTCTTGCCACCTCTGAAAGGTCTCTCTTGCCACCTCTGAAATGTCATTCTTGCCACCTTTAAAACGTCTCTCTTTCCACCTTAAGAATGTCTCTTTTTCCACCTTTTAAATGTCTCTCTTGCCATGTCTGAAACATCTCTCTTGCCACATTTACAACGATGGTATTGCCACGTTTTAAACGTCCCTTTTGCCACGTTTACAACGTCAGTATTGCCACATTTGAAACGTCCCTTTTTCCACGTTTAAAACGTTGGTATTTCCACGACCTAGACGTCAGTCTTAAGATGTCAATATGGGGTTGGACAATCCAATTTATGATGACACGTGGCATCATATAAAGTCGCAATACAGATGAAAACCAGGTTGTCAGAAAAACGACATCTTGTGAAATGATGTTTGAGGGGGCCCACGGTTTGTCGGTCTTCTGACAATAGAAAGTGGAAATTGCATCGAACACGACGTCAGAATTTGACCCAAATGTACTAGTAGAATTAATTAATTAATTAAACTTAATATACTATTAAACAATTATTTAACTATGACAATTAATTATTTAACTAGGGTTGTTACAGTCAGAGTGCAATTCTTTTGAAGAGATGCAGTTGTAGTTGCAGCTGCAGCTGCAGTTGCAAGGAGGAATAAGGGTGTGTGGTCATCTCTAAGTCTTGGTCTCTCTCTAGTGCTATCAAGTGATATTCTTGGTGACATTCTTGGTGATTCTCTTGGTGATTCTTTGTGAGTCTTGGTGATGCAGGAGCTTCGCTCCATGTCATCAGCCAGCCAGCCATCCACGTCAGCGTGCATGCATTCAACACTGAAGAGAGAGGCCCAGTCCTCATTCAAATTTGAATTGAATGTAATTTAATGCTTAGGATGGTGAGCCATGGAAGCCGTGCCTTTGTGCAGGCTGTAGATAGGATCGGCTTTAATGCTAGATCGGCTGAAGATCTAGATCCAGATGCTGGACTAGACATCCATTGATTGTAATTTATTAGAGTAGGTAGACCTAGAGGGAAGCGCTTGATGAGCCCCTCAGGTAAAGGAGATTTGGAGATCTCATTTTGAGACAGAGGAGTTGGGGAGATGAACTAGAGTGTGTGTTGAGTTGTAGAGCTAGAGAGAGCTCAGGAACACCATTGTAATTTCAGGCATTTTCCATTTTAATATAATAAGAAGCAGTTTTTCCTGCATGTCATTCTGTGTTATATGGGTGTCTGTGAGTGTTCCTTTTATGTAGTGAGTGTATGTTTGTTATGCATTCTACAGGAGTGTGTTTGTTACGCTGAGGGTTCTGAGAGCCGTGCACAGAGGATGCATTTGTGAACGCTGCAGGTTCAGACAAAGACGTGCTAAGGCACAGAAGATGAAGTCAACAACTCAGAAGAAGAAGACCTCAAGGTTGTTGAATACCTAGGAGGCAATATTGTGTATGAGGAACACAGTTGCAGACAGAATTCTACTATGAATTATGTAGAGCTCTGCTAGGTGGGCATTGAGCGTGAGCACGAGGTGCTGGAGGAAGGAACTCTATTGGGAGTTTGAAAGGAAGCAGAATCACTAAGGAATATGAGAGCTATGCTAGGTGAGCATCGAGCAAGTGTGTAGGTGCACAGAAAGGAGACAGAGATGTTGGATGTTCTGGAAGAAAAAACTACGCCGGGAGGGCGTCGAGAAAGTGTGCAGGAAAGCAAAGAGGAAGAAAGAACTCTTTGAGTTATGTGTTGTGACGGGAGATTCCACTGAAGGGCCTCCACTGGGTTGTTGAACACCCAGAAGTACTCAAGAAAAGGCTTGAGCAGAAGGATAGCCAGGAACTATGCTGGAAGTTTAAAAGGAAGCAGAATCACTAAGGAATCTGAGAGCTCTGCCAGGTGGGCATCGAGCAAGTGTGTAGGTGCACAGAAAGGACACAGAACCGTTGGATGTTCTTTAAGAAAACACTCCGCCAGGAGGGCGTCGAGAAAGTGTGTAGGAAAGCACAGAGGAAGAAAGAACTCTTTGAGTTATGTGTTGTGACGGGAGAGTCCATTGAAGGGCCTCCACTGGGTTGCTGAACACCCAGAAGTACTCAAGAAAAGGTTTGAGCAGAAGGATAGCCAGGAGGGCATCCATTTCATTCTCCATCTGAGGGAGAAGAAGGAAAAAATCCCCGAAGGGGTTTGAGTGTTTGTGAAAGCTCAGAAGAGATAGCACCTTGGTGTGGGATGACTCTGCAGAGATGCAAGAGTCAAAAAATCCTTAGAGGGTTCGGAAGGAGAAGAAGCTCGGGAGGAATAGCGTGTTTATACGCGTAGGAAGCTCAGGGAGGAGCTTAGCAACCATTGGATGGGCCGATAGAATCTGGGCCGTTGGTTTTCAAGTCCAAGGAGCAGCCGGAGGAGTGCCCACAGAGGGAGAACAGATCCGACCGTTAGATATGAGCAGGAATCCCGTTAGCCGTTGGATCGGGAGAAGGTGCGCGAAGGTTAAGCCTCAGGAGAAGCGCAGGGAAGGAAGACAGGTCTCAACCATTAGATTTGGTGCAGGGTCACTGAAAGCCATCAGATATGCAAAGGCTATGAGGGAGATAAACCTCAGGAGCAAGGAGAGAGTCCCTCGGCATCAGAGATGGCGAATTAGCGAGATTCGATCTAGACCATTCGTTTGGGAATATATGTGTGTCACGAGATTTCCCACCTCGGGGACTCGGGAATAGGAGGTTGAAGGAGGAAGCCATTTCACTTCATGAGTGGTGAAGTGGCGAGAGATTTATAGCTGTCCATCTAAGTAGGACAAGTGTCAAATATCGAGAGATCTCACGAACTCAGGAGTTTGTAGGGTGAAAGCCCAAGTATTGGGTATTCAGAGTCGCAAGGCGCAAGGACACGAAGTGGCGAGAGGATCGAGACCATCCATTGAAGAGGATGCATGTCAGAGATCGAGGGATCTCATGAACTCGGGAGTTCATAGGGTGAAAGCCCAAGTATTGGGTGTTCAAAGTCGCGAGGTGTGAGGATGCGAAGCGGCGAAGTGGCAAGAGGATTGTATCCATCCATCTGAGGAGGATAGGTGTCAGAGATCGAGGGATCTCACAAACTCAGCAGTTCACAGGGTAAAGGCCCAAGCATTGGGTACTCCATGTCGCGAGGGCGCGAGGTGCGAGAAGAGGATAATTGTTGGATCCGAATCGAAGGAGGACCATTGGATCCACATGCGGGATCGTGTATCGGAGCCTCGGGAGAAAAGGCTTGAGAATTTGGTCACGGGGATCATGAGATTGCGAGAAGTGATATCCCGACAACTCTAGGGCTATGTGGGCCATAGCGAAGCCGGTGAGTGGAGTACAGGTGGCACGAAGCCTCGAGATCTCGCTGCGAGAAGTCCCAAAGTATTGGCGTTAGGATTCGCGAGTCGCGAAGTGCCGAGAGCCGAGGTTCGTGTGGACACATGGTAGAGCATAAGGTGGGACCTGCATGGTCAAAGGGTGGACATGTGCTGCCTGGAGAAAGAAGTCAACATTCCGTTGAATTCTCGCATCTCGGGGATTCACAGGATAGGAGGGTGAAAACTCGATGGTTCAACCGATGAGGTTGCGAGGTAGCGATAGGAGGTAAGGCCATGGTCGCGGAGGCAGTGGTCATAAGGTGAGAGCTGAGCCAGGAGGGATAGCACGTGGAGAAAAGTGTGCATCAGAGAATCGGGAGTCGGGAGTTCAAGCGAGCAGAGACTCTCGACAGCAAGAACCCTGAAACCCCGATAGAGAGTCGGGGATAACCACGGTTAGGTGCAGAGGCCATGACAGGGTGGAAGAAAGGACCTGTGGATCGGGTAATTGAGCAGTGATTCTCGAGGGTATCTAAGGAGCTGCTTCGGCTCAGAGAGAAGAAATCGAATGATCCTATGAGCAGGAGAGCGCGATAGAGGTATGGTCGCGTGTTCGCCTGCATCAGGTGGTATCAGAGCTAGTTCTTGTCTATATATTTCAGGCAAGAAGAGAGGCGAGAGGAGATAAGAGAGCACTCTGATACACACATCAGGTGGTATTAGAGCAGGAATCTGTTTGTATATTGCAGACAGAGGAGCAGGAAGAAGACAGAGCGCTGGAGGGCTCTATGATGATTGTTTGCAGATAGGCAACAATCAAGGAGACAGTCAACAGGACTGTAGGATGAAGCTGAGCACTTAGGATCTCAGGAGAGACAGCAGTAGATCTGTCAGGGAGGCAGATAGACATAGCAAGATGGCTACTCAAGGCCATAGAAAGAAGAGCAAGGCAGAAAAGCTTGCCGAATGGGATGAAGAAGAGACTAGAAAGATCTATGAATTAAAGGCAGACATAGAGAAGTACGAACTGCGGATGCGGCAGGATAGGAGGAGGAGACGGATGCGCGAATTGCCTATGAAGAAGGAAACAACAAAATGGCCAGTCAGGGAGTTGATGATCGTGAGACAGTGCAGGCTATTGAAGAGATGGTTGAGGTATGTTGAAAACCTCAAGACCACAGAAGAAAAAATAATTTACCACTATTAGCCAGAGACTGGGAGAGGTCTCAATGATGGGGATGATGCAGAGAATGAATGGGGATCGGGTGAGGATATCAAGGACTACCAGGAGGGAAGAATAGAAATTCTATCTTTCCAGGAGGGCAACGAGTTGAGATCAGCTGAAGATCTCATGGACTGTCAGGAGGAAATCCAGGAAATTTCAATTTGCCAGGTGGGCAATGAAATGAGATCGCTGAGGGATCTCGAAGACTGCCAGGAGGGCAGTGGAAGCATCTTAAACTGCCAAGTGGGCAGAGATGAACAATTGAGACTGTTTGAAAGTCTCATGGACTCGGAGGAGAGTTCAATTCAGCAGGGGTTGCTGATGAAGGTGGGATCGGTTGATCTCATAGTCTACCAGAAGGGCAACAGAGACATCCCATATTGCCAAGTGGGCAGGGATGAGAAGATGAGACTATCTGAGGGTCTCATAAACTCAGAAGTGAGTTGGAATCAACCAGGGGAGCTGACAGAAGAGGAGGAAGATGAGAATGATATTCTGATGATTGGGGGAATTGGAGTATTCCTACCATGTGCCCAGGAGGAGGCAAAAATCGATGTTGTAGATGGTGCAACAACAGAACAATCACAGCTGATGATGATTGTCAAAGAAGAAGAATTGGAGAAGACTTTGGAAGTTTCCCAAGCAGGAGCAAAAGGAAAATGGAAAGAGAATGAGCATTCCGAGGAATGGCTCAATGACTTAAGCCAAGAAGCTGAGGAAGCTGCAGCACTGAAGCTGACAGCAGAAGCAGAATCAGAAGTGGAAGAAGAAGATGAGCATTTTGAGGGATGGCTCATTAGTTTCAGCCAAGGGGCTTAAAAGAAAGAAGTTGTAGCACTGAAGCTAGCAGCAAAAGAAGCCAAGGAGCAGGCAGGTAAAGTTATCACTCCATGGGAGAGGGAGCTAGAGATGTTGGAGGATTGGTTAAACAATCCAGAGACAGCAAAAGAACTGGAAGAATTTGAGCTATCAGGGAAGATGACTAAACAACAAGTCAGTCAAAGGGAGACTGTAGAGTTGAAGTCTGCAGCAGAGTGGCAACTTGAGGCCACAAATGATGATGAAGATGAAGGAGAAGATGGCATGGGAGATCGTAACAATCTGCCCATGTGCCAAAATTTTTTGCAGCTAAGGAGACTGAATGAATAGGATCAGCCATTGGAGCAGCTGGATGAGGTGATAGAAGACATCAAAAGGCTAATGTTGAGATCAGCAGAGACTACCAGCGAGGAAGGCTGAGCAGAAAAGCAGCAGCAACAACGCAGCAGAAGAAGCAGTAGCAGCAACAAAAGAATGGAGCATATGGGAAGAACCAAAGACTGATTTGGGATCCAGGTGGATTTCGAACCCCCTTATAGGGGAAGCGCATGAGTAGGAGCTCATGATTTTGCAGCTGGGGATTTTGATGCAGGAGCATCGCTCCACGTCATCAACCAACAATCCAACCACGTCAGCGCACATGCATTCAATGCTGAAGAGAGAGGTGCAATCCTCATTCAAATTTGAATTGAATGTAATTTAATGCTTAGGCTGGTGAGCCATGGAAGTCGTGCCTTTATGCAGGCTATAGATAGGATCGGCTTTAATTCTATATCGGCTGAAGATCTAGATCCAGATGCTGGACTAGACAACCATTGATTGTAATTTATTAGAGTAGGTAGACCTGGAGGGAAGCGCTCAATGAGCCCCTAAGGTAAAGGATATTTGGAGATCTCATTTTGAGATAGAGGAGTTGGGGGAGACGAGCTAGAGATTGTGTTGAGTTGTAGAGCCAGAGAGAGCTCAGGAACTCCATTGTAATTTTAGGCATTTGCCATTTTAATATAATCAGAAGCAGTTTTTCCTGCATGTCATTCTATGTTATATGGGTGTCTATGAGTGTTCCTTTTATGTAGTGAGTGTATGTTTGTTATGCATTCTGCAGAAGTGTGTTTGATTTCAGGTTGAAGGTCTTTGAGGCTTCATACCAGGAGGGTGTGACAGAACGCTGAGGGTTCTGAGAGCCATGAATAGAGGATGAATTTCTGAACACTGCGGGTTCAGACAAAGACATGTTGAGGCATAGAAGCTGAAGTCAACAACTCAGAAGAAGAATACCTCAAGGTTGTTGAATACCTGGGAGGCAAGACTGTGTATGAGGAACACAGTTGCAGACAGAATTCTACTGTGAATTCTGTAGAGCTCTTCCAGGTGGGCATTGAGCGTGAGCACGAGGTGCTGGAGGAAGGAACTATGCTGGGAGTTTAAAAGGAAGCAGAATCACTAAGGAATCTGAGAGCTCTGCCAGGTGCGCATCGAGAAAGTGTGTAGGTGCACAGAAAGGACACAGAACCGTTGGATGTTCTGGAATAAAACACTCCGCCAGGAGGGCCTTGAGAAAGTGTGCAGGAAAGTACAGAGGAAGAAATAACTCTTTGAGTTCTGTGTTGTGACGGGAGAGTCCATTAAAGGGACTCCACTGGGTTGCTGAACACCCAGAAGTACTCAAGAAAATGCTTGAGCAGAAGGATAGCCAGGAGGGCATCCATTTCATTCTCCATCTGAGGGAGAAGAAGGACAAAATCTCCCAAGGGGTCTGAGTTTTTGTGAAATCTCAGAAGAGATAGCACCTTGGTGTGGGATGACTCTGCAGAGACGCAAGAGTCAAAGAATCCTTAGAGGGTTCAAAAGGAGAAGAATATCGTGAGGAATAGCGCGTTTATACATGCAGGAAGCTCAGGGAGGAGCATAGCAACCGTTGGATGGGCCGATAGAATCTAGGCCTTGGTTTTCAAGTCCAAGGAGTAGCCGGAGGAGCGCGCATAGAGGGATAACAGATCTGGCCATTAGATCTGAGCAGGAATCCTGTTAGTCGTTGGATCGGGAGAAGGTGCACAGAGGTTAAGCCTCAGGAGAAGCACAGGGAAGGAAGATAGGTCTGAGCTGTTAGATTTGGTGCAGGGTCACCGAAAACTGTCAGATCTGCAGAGGCTATGAGGGAGATAAACCTCGGGAGCAAGGAGAGAGTCCCTCGACATCAGAGACAATGAATTAGTGAGATTTGATCTGGATCGTTTGTTTGGGAACGGACGCGTGTCACGAGATTTCCCACCTCGGGGACTCGGGCATTGGAGGTTGAAGGAGGAAGCCATTTGACTTCACAAGTGGCGAAGTGGCGAGAGATTTGTAGCCGTCCAACTGAGGAGGACAGGTGGTAGAGAACAAGAGATCTCGCGAACTTGGGAGTTCGTAGGGTGAAATCCCAAGTATTGGGTATTCAAAGTCGCGAGGCGCGAGGACACGAAGTGGTGAGAGGATCGGGACCGTCCATTGAAGAGGACGCGTGTCAGAGATCGAGGGATCTAGTGAACTCAGCAGTTCACAGGGTGAAAGCCCAAGTATTGGATGTTCAAAGTCACGAGGTGTGAGGACGCGAAGCGGCGAAGTGGCGAGAGGATTGTAGCCGTCCATCTGAGGAGGACAGGTGTCAGAGATCAAGGGATCTCACGAACTCAGCAGTTCATAGGGTAAAGGCCCAAGAATTGGGTACTCTAAGTCGCGAGGGCGCAAGGTGCGAGAAGAGGATAACCGTTGGATCCGGATCGAAGGAGGATCATTGGATCCACACGTGGGATCGTGTATCGGAGGCTCAAGAAAAAAGGCTCAAGAATTTGGTCACGGGGATCGTGAGATTGCGAGAAGCGATATCCCGACAACTCTAGGGTTGTGTGGGCCATAGCGAAGCCAGCGAGTGGAGTACAGGTGGCACGAAGCCTCGAGATCTCGCTACGAGAAGTCCCGAAGTATTGGCGTTAGGATTCGTGAGTCGTGAAGTGCCAAGAGCTGAGGTTTGTGTGGACACGTGGTAGAGCATAAGGTGGGACCTGCATGGTCAAAGGGTGGACATGTGTTGCCTGTAGAAAGAAGTCAACATTCCATTGAATTCTCGCATCTCGGGGATTCGCGGGATAGGAGGGTGAAAACTCGACAGTTCAACCGGAAAGGTTGCGAGGTAGCGATAGGAGGTAAGGCCACGGTCGCGGAGGCAGTGGTCATATGGTGACAACTAAGCCAGGAGGGCTAGCATGTGGAGAAAAGTGCGCATCGGAGAATGAGGAGTCGGGATTTCAAGCGAGCAGAGATTCTCGACAGCAAGAACCCCGAAACCCCGATAGAGAGTCGGGGATAACCACGGTTAGGTGCAAAGGCCGTGACAGGGTGGAAGAAATGACCCGTGGATTGGGTAATTGAGCAGTGATTCCTGAGGGGATCTAAGGAGCCGCTTCGGCTCAGAGAGAAGAAATCAAACGATCCTGTGAGCAGGAGAGCGCGACAAGGGTATGGTCGCGTGTTCTCTTGCATCACTTGGTGAAACTCTTGGGGATATTATTTCTAGGTATGGTGAAAGTTTGAGAGAGTAGTGCAGTTGCAATTGATGCAGTTGTGTATGGAACATGTTATGTGGATATGAATACTCTCTCTCTTGTGTGATACCCTTGGAGAAGAATCATTGTACTTTTCTTGAGTTTTCATTGTAGTTAGTAGCTAGGGTTTATCTATGGTTCTAGTATGGCTTTCTGGAATAATTATTTCAAAGGTTAATGTGCTCAGGGGTGGCATGTGTTAATTCCTATCGTTGGCTGACAATGATGTGACATTGTCTATGGTTAAACAAGTATACAAAAATTTCAACATGGAATCATAGTTGGTTTCCTTTGTAACAGCCTAACCATTGGAAGGAACATTCTCAGTTTTCCCCATTGTCAAGATGATTGAGCACTTACTAAGAATGTCACCTAAGTAGGGCGTATCTCTTCCCCGCATCATATATACAATTTTTTGAAGTTGATAAATTAGGGTTTCCTCATAAAATCTAGGTCTGTAGTGCAAGTTTTAGTTCCAGTTGCAATGCCATTTACTTCATGCGAGTTGATTTTTGTTAGTTGCAACACTAGTTGCATTTCTAGTTGCAACACCAGTTGCAGTGCCAGTTGCAACACCAATTGCAATGTCATTTGCAGTACCAGTTTATGTGAAGTGTTGGGACTAAACTTTCGGTTTTCCTAGTGCATCTTACTCTAGCACATCTTAAAATACCTTTACATTACAAGTTGGAGAACCTTTGAAGTTTTAATGTTTTTCATTGCTTGACGCTACTTCTGGATGGTGCAACTACTTGTAGATGTTGTCGGAGGTATGTTCTTATATATGTTTAAAACTATATCAGTGTTTTGATTTTGATTGCAGGAGAAGGGATATCTAGTCTAAGAAACAATCGTAGATCCATAAGGATATCAGATCCAACACATTTAGAGGAACAACACATTCTAGGTTTGAATGTTTTCATATGCCTTTAGTTGTTATGGAACTATTGTGATCTTATGAACGTCTAGTTGTATTTGATCTATTGAATTTATGATTATCATACTAATATCTTCTCAAGGTTAAAGTTAGAAACTAACTTTAGTCAAAGTATTAGATTGATTAAGGTTGAGATTTAGAATTCATTTGAATTATATTCTTTAACTCAGATTTCTGTCAAGAAATAATATTTTCTTAAGTATAGGGGATAATTTGAAGAGAATACCTGTCATATTGAGTGAAGGGGACTCAAAACTAAATCAACAAATCTCGTTCTTAAAGATAAGACTCTAGGTTCCCGGTATGATTGATTAAATTAAAAAGTTTCGAATTTGCACATATCAAGTTTGATAATTGCTACATTACTAGTTGTGACAACAATCCTTGAAAGGTTATATTACTGCTAGATACAATGAATACTTGGAAACATATAAATTCTAGTACTTATTTGCAAGATGAACTAACATCTCCCGTAGGAGATACTTCTAGTTTTTCTTGCACGTAGGTCACCTTGGTAATAATATGATGATTACCATGAGATTGTTTTTTATTCTTGTTGACCTAGATATGTTATTACGAAAATGCTATTAGACTTTGTGTTCTTTATTTCTTGTTTTGGGAAGGTTACCATGGAGGAATTATTGATCAAAACACTAGAAGAGTGTTGTTCAATTACTTATTATTGTATTTTTATTTTGTCTCTTATTCCAGGAAGGTCATAGGCAATAGATATGAGAAGGAGTTAATGTGATTATTGTTCTTGTTCCTATTTCTATTACTATAAGAGAATTGTTTGTGTTTGTTGTTTTCCCTTTTTGTGTTGTTCTTGTTCTGGGAAGGTCATAGGTGATAAATGTGAGGAAATATATAGTGACGGTTGCAAGAGAAAACATATTTGATGGTTTCTATTTTGAGACATGGAACATACTATCCAAATAAGAAGTTGTATACCTGACCGTATACATCCATGTATCGAAGAAGAAGAAGACGAAGAAGGGTATTTTGTTGTGGGATAATGAGTATCTCATATGAAGATTGATTGTAAGGATCATAAGGCTCCCAAAATGACCGAACAAATCCATCTTGTGTAGTTGATCACTCTTCATAACATAAAGAGTTAGTAGAGCTAGAAGGGTCTACTTAGAATCGTTGCAGTAACCAAGAACAAGACAACATGGTCTGGTGACACTTTGCAGGATGAAAATATATAGATATATAACATTAATGAGACATGTCATGAGGATTATATGAATTCACTAGTGGTGAGGTAGGAGGCCCAACCAACTACCAGCTCATAAGGAGTTAGAGTTTTGAGGGAGTCAACCCTCAAGATCTAGTAGGGAGGAGAATCCTCCCTAGCACCATTCATAGGAGACTTAAAAGGAAATCATCTGAAGATTATATAGAATCAGAGGAATTCAATATTGAAAGAGAGCATGGAGAATCAAAATGAGCTTGATCTTAGAGAGAGTAAGTGTTTTAGAGAATTTCAATTCAGAAAATATTCCTCCCCATATTCAAATGGAAGAGAGAGATGTCTTCTAAGACTGACAAAAATATTCCATGAGTTAAGGAGGCTAGATCAAAGATTCTGAGGCTTAGAGGAGATATGAGATCTTATGGGAAGATTATATTGCTTTAGTAAACTTTGCTAAAGTGACTGAGGAGGAAGCCAATCAGAAGGACTGAGATATATATCTTTTCCTTTGTTTGGAGACCTGAAGGGAAGTTAGTGGTGACTTCCAAGTTGATCTACAAGATCAAGCATGTTGCAAATAAATATTCTAGAGATGTAGAAAGACTGATTTGTGTCCAGAGGATTCTCCTAACAAGAGGGAGAATACTATGATGGGACACCTTCTCCAGTATATTGATACACACGAACATGTAGGAGATGTATTGAACAAGCCCTTGTCTAGAGTTAAGTTTGAGTACTTTAGAGACAAGATTGGGGTGGTGTAGAAATACTTCTCGACTAGAGAGAAGTTGTTATTTTCTCTAGTAGTGAGATGTGTTCCCATCTAGTGGGAAGTGATCCCCATTAGAGGAAAATTATTAGATCCCCAGTAGTGGGTGACACTCCAACGCAGGTTGGTATGCTACCCCAATGCAGGTTGGTACTCCAACACAGGCTCGTATGCTACCCCGACATAGGTTGGTACTCCAACGTAGGATGGTATGATACCCCAACGCAGGTTGGTACTTCAACATTGGCTAGTATGCTACCCCAACGCAAGTTGGTACTCCAACACAGGATGGTATGTTACCCTAGCATAGGTTGGTACTCTGACATAGGTTGGTATTCTACACCAATGTAGGTTGGTACTCTAATGGAGACTAGTATGCTACCATAGTAGAGGTTGGTACTCTAAAACATGATCATATGCTACCCTAGCACATGTTGGTACTCCAACATAGGATGGTATGCTACCCCAGTGCAGGTTGGTACTCCAACGTAGGATGGCATGTTAACCTATCATGGGTTGGTATGCTACTCAAACGCAGGATGATATGTTACCCCAAGGAAAATTGGTGTGCTACTCCAATGAAGGATGGTATGTTACCCTAGTGTCAGTTGGTATGCTACTCCAATAAAGATTGGTATGCTACTCCAGTGAAAGTGAATAAATTCTTATAATGTATGGATTTGTGAAATTCAACAAGACAATGGTCGAGCTGTGCAGAAGCAGAGAAGCAGTGATGATGATGGTTCCAAGAGGAATACCTTTTTAAGAGGGAGTGTTAAAATTTTGAGTCAGATTTGGTTTGAAATGATGAGTTACTAGTTCTGTATGAACTAGATTTTGACCTGTAATGTCAAAATTGATTCCTAGTTAGAGTGCCTATCAGTAGCATTGAAGGTTACTCATTGGAGGGCCAACCAATAGTGTTAGATGTGTTTTCCAGCTAGATGGTTAATCTGCGTCTATGATGGTGATACTTGTTACATTATATGTTTGATCATATGATAGCCTCTTTGGCTATGGTGAAGCTACCTATAGACTGGCATGCAATACCATGTGAGTTTTTCCCATGCCATTTGATATGGATGGATTTGTTTGAGACCACTACATGAAAATCATCTTACTTAATAACTCCCTAGATAAGAGGGAGTGTTGATGTTTTAGTAGCTTTGCGAGGTATTAACCTCCAAGTGTAACCTTTGTACTTAGATTAGAATATTATGGAAGTAAGAGAACCATTAAATAGATGTGTCAAAACCCTAAAGGACAAGTTTACCTAGTAGAATAAATAATATTAGAATATAATTACCAAAAATTTAGGTCGGCCCAACCAGAAAAGTCATTTTACATATTAATATAAATACAGGACATTTTAGCTCATTTTGATACACAGACATAGTGCAATTATTTTGAAGATATGCAGTTGCAGTTGTAAGGAGGAATAAGGGTGTGTGATAATCTCTTAGTCTTGTTGTCTCTCTAGCGCTATCAAGTGATATTCTTGGTGATTCTCTTGTTGATTCTTTATAATTCTTGGTGAAACTCTTGGTGATAGTATTTCTAAGTATGGTGAAATTTTGAGAGAGTAGTGCAGTTGCAATTGTTGCAGTTGTGTATGGAACATGTTATGTGGATAGGGAGACTCTCTCTCGTGTGTGATACCCTTGGAGAAGGAGCATTGTAATTTTCTTGAGTTGTTGTTGCGGTTAGTAGCCAGGGTTTATCTATTGGTTCTAGTATGTCTTTCTAGAATAATTATTTCAACGGTTAATGTGCTCAGGGGTGGCATGTGTGAATTCCTATGGTTGGGTGACAATGATGTGACATTATCTATGGTTAAAAAAGCATACCAAAATTTCAACATGGAATCATAGTTGGTTTACTTTGTAACAGTCTATTCATTGGAAGGAACATCCTCAGTTTTCCCCATTGCCAATCTCATTGAGCACTTACTAAGAAGGTCACCTAAGTAGGTTGTATCTCTTCCCTGGATGAGATATACAAATTTTTGAAGTTGAGAAATTAGGGTTTACTCATAAAACTATAGGTATGCAGTACTAGTTGTAGTTCCAGTTGCAACACCAGTTACATTGTCAGTTGCAACACCAGTTGCAGTACTAGTTGAAACACCAGTTGCAATTCCATTTGTAGTACCGGTTGCAGTGAAATTTTTTGTGAAGTGTTGGGACAAAATTTTTGGTTTTCATAGTGCATATTACTCTAGTGCATCTTCAAATACCTTTAGGTTACAAGTTGGACCACCTTTGAAGTTTTAAGGTCCGTCATTGCTTGATGCTACTTCTGGATGGTGCCACTACTTGTAGATGTTGTCGGAGGTATGTTCTTATATATGTTTAAAACTATATCATTGTTTTCAGTTTGATTGTAGGAGAAGGGATATCTGGTCTAAGAAATAATCGTATATCCCGAAGGATATCAGATCCAACACATTCAGAGGAACGACACACTCTAGGTTTGATTGTTTTCATATACCTTTAGTTGTTATGGAACTATTGTGATCTTATGAACATCTAGTTGTATTTGATCTATTGAATTTATGATTATCATGCTAATCTTTGTTCAAAGTTAAAGTTAGAAACTAACTTTAGTCAAATTATTAGATTGATAGGTTGAGATTTTAGAGTTCATTTTAATTATATTCTCTAACTCAGATTTCTGTCAAGAAAGAATATTTTCTTAAGTATAGGGGATAAGTTGAATATAATACCTATCATCATGAGGGAAGTGGACTCAAAACAAAATCAACAACACTTGTTCTTGAAGATAAGACTCTAGGTTCCATATATGATTTATTAAATTAAAAAGTTTCCAATTTTCACATATCAAGTTTGAAAATTGCTACATTACTAGTTGTCACAACAATCCTTGAAAGGTTATATTACTGCTAGATACAATGAATAGTTGGCAACATATAAATTCTGGTACTTGTTTACAAGATGAACTAACATCTCCCCTAGGAGATACATCTAGTTTTTCTTCCAGGTATGTCACCTTCGTAATAATATGATGATTACCATGAGATTGTCTTTTATTCTTATTGGCATAGATATGTTATTATGAAAATGTTATTATACTTTTTGTTATTGTTTTCTTGTTTTGGTAAGGTTACCATGGAGGAATTATTGATCACAACACTAGAAGAGTGTTGTTCAATTCCTTATTATTGTATTTTAATTTTGTCTCTTCTTCCAGGCAGGTCACAAGAAATAGATATGAGAAGGAGCTAATGTGATTATTGTTCTTATTCCTATTTATATTATTATAAGAGAATTGTTTGTTTGTTGTTTTCAAAAAAAATATTTTCCTTGTTTTGGGCAGGTCATAGGTGATAAATTTGAGGGAATATATAGTGACAGTTGCAGGATAAAACACATTATATGGTTTCTAGTTTGAGACATAAAACATACTATCTGAATAAGAAGTTGTATACATGACCGTATAGAACCATGTAACGAAGAAGAAGAAGATGAAGAAGGGTATTTTCTTGTGGGATAATGATTATCTCATATGAAGATTGATTGTAAGGATCATAAGGCTCCCAAAATGACCAAAAAAATCCCTCTAGTGTAGTTGACCACTCTTCATAACATGAAGAGTTAGTCAAGCTAGAAGGGTGTACTCAGAATCATTGCAGTAACCAAGAACAAGACAACATGGTCCTGTGACACTTTGCAGGATACAAATATATAGATATATAGCATTAATGAGACATCTCATGAGGAGTATATGACTTCACCAATGGTGATGTAGGAGGCCCCACAGGGTACCAACTGAGAAGGAGTTAGAGTTCTGAGGCAGTCAACCTCAAGGTCTAGTAGGGAGGAGTATTGTTGTCGAACTAATTGGTAGGTGCAGACACTAACTGATCTCCCTAGATCCACCTAGATCTAGAACAAAACACACCAGAACATGACGCTTTCCTTAAGTTTTAGATATTGAATTTACTAACTAAAGCGGGATAGGTGACATACCATTTAAATGTCACTTCCTCTCACCATAGCCATCCTATCTCCGTTCCAACGCTCATACAGTGATGATCGTGTAAAAGAATGCAACCAACCAAAGTGATAGCAATAGCATAAAATCAAGGAAAGCGTCATGTTCTGGTGTGTTTTGTTCTAGATCCAGGTGGATATAGGGAGATTAGTTAGTGTCCGCACCTATCGATTAGTCCAATAAAAAAATTGGCGACTCCACTGGGGAACAAATTGTTTCCTAGTTGTTCTAGTTTCCCTTGCTTTGATTGCTTGTTTTCTGGTCTCTGAGTCTGTGGGAGATCCATCCAGAATCTCTGGATCTAGAAGTTCACTTAGATTCCCTATCCTTTTTCAAAATTTTCTTTGATTACAAACATTCTCCCACTGTACCTGTCTATGGACTGCAAGAATCATTGATGTTCGCACACTGTTGTTAGGTTCAGTGTGAACTTCTCGCACCCTAACAATGTCTAGCCTGTGAGAATACCTAATTCTCGCACTGTAATATACTGCTAGGCTTCAAACTTGTTTGTAAACTTTTTGGATTGGGTCTTGTCATCTTTTGTTGGCCCAGTTTTGCTTTGATCAGCTGGATTGAGCTTTTAGAGCCTATATTTATCTGCTTACACTCTTCTTGACATTCTTTGAGTTGCTTTTAACCATTTTTTTTTTTTTGGTTTTGAAGGATTAGTCTCTTGCTTTGAGTGTCTTTCAATTACAAAGCATGTGTTTTCTTTACAATTGTTTTGGGAAAGATTAGATTTCTTCTGAATAGTTCGCTTTAAAAGAAAACTTTTAGTTTGGGTTTCTTTGTTTTAAGAAAGTTCATTATTGCTTTTAGTGAAATTTTTGAAACAAAAAGATTTAATTTCTTTCTTTATATTAGATTGGGGGCATCCTTGCATTTGAAGTAGTGAAATTGCATGATTTTTGGCATTTTTTGATCTTAAATTATGAAAAAAAAATCCCCTCATGGCTGGGGGGGGGGACCATGAATTGTGCATTGGTGTACAGTACCTTTTTCTCATTTCTTGAGAATCTTGATATTGATGAGTTTAATATATTTTGAGACATCATGCATATGGGAATGATAAATGTTTTCTCCTTCTCATAGCATAGCTTTCATCGAAATGAAAATATTGCATCTTCATGTCTTTGCATAATTTTCGAGTAGGTCAAAACACCATATTGTTCACGCCATTTTCCTCTTGAGTAACAACAACCATAAAATGAAGAGATTATAAAAATTGATTATACATTTTTATCTTTTTGGTAGCAAACCTACATTAGATTAGTTGTAGGGCTTTGGAATAGGTGTGAAAGATAACTTTCCAAAGTTGCAAACAAACATAGAATCTTGAGTTAGGGAGCGGTTAAATCCACTTATTACATTTTGTCCTAGGAAGCCCTTCTAACACAAGGGTCAATCATGAGGTCGCAATGAGACTAGCAAAGTTACTCACCCTGCTTTGTTGGTCTTGGTGTAGCGATTAGGTGTATTATGGGGGTCGCTTTAGAGGTATACCCACAATGATGAGTGGAAGCCTTTCAAGTTGATTTCGGGCTAGATACCCTGCCCTTGCACGTGGATCGGACTGTCGACTGTTTCCCCTGGCATCACTGTAGTAACTGGTAACCTTAGTGGCCTATCTCTCTAGGTTATTTACACAAGGTGACTATGGAGGGGAAAGTCTTCACAGTACTTGGAATCGACGTTGGCCAAACTCACTCGGGCTCCTTGGAGGGTATACCCACGATTATGTGTGGGAGCTTGCACTAGGGTGTAAGTCCATTAAGCAGGTCGTCAACATAACCTTTCCACCTGCTTTATCTCAGCCCCTTCTCACATTGTTCCCGCGACGTTGGATTTCATCACCAACTAGTGCGTTCATTGTGAGAAGGTTTTGTTTGTTTCTTTGCTTCTTGGATTTTCAGCCTATGCTGTTTGTTTTCCCTAGCAGACTCTAGATTGGTTTTTTGTTTTTCATGGCGTCTATTCCCGAAATGACCAATGAAGGAACCTATACTCCAGGGGAACCTTTTGTTTTTCCTTCTTATGGAAACATTGGTCCTCCTCACATCGCTACTTTGAGCCTTCTAGGTCACACTATTGGATTACCGGTATGGTTGTTTTCCACTCAGGTAATCCCGAATGCAGTAAGTTCTTCGGTCATAAGAACTTCCCCCTAAGAACATCAACCTCATGTTCATCCTTCACCTTCTTCACCAATAAGGTCTTCTTCACCTTCTTCGCTTGCAATGTCGCCTTCTGTTTCATCTTCTTCGTCAGGTGAAAGTTCTGAAGCTAGTAACCCAGTGACTAAGAAGAAGAAGAAAAGAAAGATTAAGAAGAAGAAAGATTAAGAAGAAGAAATATAAACAAGGGTCAAAACCTCCAACCACTGTCAAACATGTTGGAAAAAAACCAGTTACTGTTAATCATGCTAGGAGTGTTGATGATGTCAAGATCGCCTAAACATCTCGTAAGCGCAAGTACCCTTGCAGGCTTTGTAAGGGTAGCCATCTTATTAAGGAATTCCCTGGTCTAGCTAAGGTTACGGAAGCATGGTCTACACATCCTCACCAACCCACGTCATTATCCTCTGAACAACATGCTGACAACCCCCTGTCAACCAGCCATGATATGGTTCGGAAGAAGAAAAGTAGAGTCAAGTTCCCATGTATGTTATGCAAAGGGAGTCATCTAACTCATATTTTCCCTCATATGGAAGAAGCCTCGAAATTACTGGAAGACATGATTGTTTCACAACCTCAACTCCCAGTCGCTTATCGTAAGCTTTCTCTCAACCCACCTATAGTTGATGGAATGATCACTCCGGTCCCTTCACCAGTCAATCCGGTTGATCATGTCGTCAATCTGGTCACGTCCTTAGTTGAACTAGTTGACAAAGTGGTTGATTTGATACCATCCTCGGTCAATCCCACTCTCCCCTCAGAGAGTGAAACTAAAACGATTGATCTGATCCCATCCTCGGTCAATCCCACTCTCCCATTAGAGAGTGTCACCCAAGTGGTCAATTCATTTTCACCCGTCGACCCCATTCTCCCCCTGGAGAATGAAACCCAAGTGGTTGATTTGATCTCTCC
Organism: Picea engelmannii; assembly: GCA_009831015.1. Lineage (NCBI taxonomy): Eukaryota > Viridiplantae > Streptophyta > Pinopsida > Pinales > Pinaceae > Picea > Picea engelmannii. The sequence goes on along the minus strand of ML792644.1, from coordinate 187,850 downwards.
ATCGGTCGATCCTACTCTCCTGCTAGAGAGTAAACTCGATACTGCCCATGTTTTTCTCATTGATACAGAATCTCCCATGGCGAGGGGTATTCCTCCTTCTCCCATAGGACCCCCTCCAAGTTATGAGGCCATCCATTTTGATTGGGGTGTGCTAACTGGACCTCGTCTTCTCTCTTACATTCCTTTCCAAATTACAGTACAGGTTTGTGGTCGAGACGTTCCCCAAATGTTGATAGATGAAGGTTCATCTGTTAGTATTTTGTCCTCTATTGCTTGGCAAGCTTTGGGTTGTCCTCCACTTGTGCCGGTTACGCAGAATCTGTTAGCTTTTAACAGAAGAACCAATCAACCTTTAGGGACCCTTCCTCAGTTTCCTATAACTCTGGGCGGGAAAACTGTCTTTATTGACGTTATGGTGGTCCAAGACCCCTTGGATTTCACTTTACTCCTTGGGCGAGATTATGTCTATGCCATGAAAGATATTGTGTCTACTCTTTTTCGTGTGATATATTTCCCTCACGATGGACGAGTTGTGACTATTGATCAACTTTCATTCATTGACCCCAACTAGATTGCCTCCAATGGTTCTTATATGTAGACGGTATCACCCCTACCACAGGTCAATTATGTGGCATTGTCACCCATGGCTTCGAATTCTGATGACTTAGATCCAGTAGTTGACATGGTGATCTCTTCGATAGGTTTGTTAGAGTTTGATCTCCTTACTCCTGTCGTGACCCTCGACATGGTGTCCTTCCAGAGTGTGTTTCTTCCTTCCAGTGAAGACCTCTTGGAAGCCATGATCGAGTTTTGTCCCTTGACATGGTGTCATTCTAGAGCATTGTCCTCTTGGAATCCATGATCAAGAAGAGAGTTCGAGGATAGTTTTTTGCATCTCTGAGGAAACCTCATTAAAAAATGAAACAGAGGTCTTTGAGAATGCTTTTCTGATTTCAAGCTTGTTAAAAAATGAAACCACTTACGAGGATCATTTTTTCGTCTTTGTGGCAACCTCGTTAAAAAATGAAACATAGGTTATGAGCATAGTTCTTGTTTCTATGTCAAGCTCGTTAAAAAATGAAATAGTTTTCCCCCTCTCTATTTGAGACAAGTCCTTCATCTAGTATTTGAAGCTTCATTCCATTCTCCTTTGCAGTTGGATGAAATGAAGCTTGGGGGGCATTTGCCTCAGCCTATGGACTTCATGCTGATGTTACAGTCACTAGCTTCTTAAACTGGGGGCTAAGTACCAACCATCCCTGTGTTATGTGTTGGGAAGTTGCAAGCATAGTTTTCTATGGTTCAAGCTTGTGTAAAAATGAAACCACTTACCTCAAGCATAGTTTCCTCTGGTTCAAGCTTGTGTAAAAATGAAACCAAGTCCAAGAATAGTTTTGTTTAGTTTTTAAGCTTGTGTAACAATTAAAATCTATCCCAAGCATAGTTTTGTTTTGTTTTAAAGCTTGCGTAAAAATGAAAACAATCTCGAGCTTAGTCTTTGTTCTTTCTCATGATCGTAAATACATGAGAATAAGTTACCGAGCTTAGTCTTTGTTCTTTCTCATGCTCGTAAATACATGAGAATAAGTTACCGAGCTTAGTCTTTATTCTTTCGCGTGCTCGTAAATTTGTGAGAATGAAACCAAGTATACTTTTATCACTTTTTCGGACTCATAAAGGTTATACCAAAAAAGAATCCATTGGAGTTCCCTTTAATATCTTTTCAGACTCTCTAAACATGAAAAGATTTCCGAGCGACCTTGCTATTTTGACGCTCGTTAAAGTATTTAAAGAAAGTGTCTGTTGGGCGATAATTGATCTCCTTTTTGGTCTCATCAGACTATTTTACGAAAAAGGAACTGAGAGAGTTCTCTTTTAAGTGTTTTTCTAGACTCTATAATCATGCAAAACCTTCTATTTTTCTATCCTTGGACTCGTTAAACAAACATTGAAAGGCCCATATGGGACCGAACCACTACTTCCTAGGGTTCGTTAAACATACTCTGAAGGACTCATCTAAAGGATGAGATTACATTACAAGCATATGTTATCCTTCTCAAGCTTGCGTAAAAATAAATAGGTACTCGCCAGAAATGGTGGGGGAAAAATTGGGAAAGAATTGTGTCTAAACCTGTATTCCATGGAAGAGTCGTTTTTGAACTTGACACCCTTTCACTCGCCTTGTGTCTAGGTTGGAAAATCTACTTGTCTCTTGATCATACTCCTATAAGATTACAAATTGGTCCGTGATCCTTGTTGTCGAGTCAGTATTTCCAAGACAATTGTTGTGTCATCAATATGTTCAAAAAGATGTCCAACCCAAAAAGCCTTCTATTGCATCAGCCATTTTTTCAGTCTTTAAGTCTTCTATTGCATCGGCCATCCTTGAGTTAGTCCTGAATCACTTGTTACTCTGATCTAAATCAAATCTTGTTACTTGTTTTGTGTCATTGATGTGGGATACATTAAGGCCCTCCTGTGACGAGTCTTTTCCTATTGACTTCAACTCATTATCTAGGAATTAGACTTAGAAACTAATTGGTACCTTGGAACTTGCATGCCTCAATGGCAGGTTTCCTCGCTTTCGACAGTGGGTTTTCATTATTGACCCCTGATCGAAAGATTCTGCCGAGTGTTCGACTTCAGCTCATTAATTCACATTCATTGGATTGTACTAGTGTACCTTGGGATTCATTGGCATTAATGGTGATTTCCCTCGTGCTTGTTAATGGTGTACACTAATGACCGGTAATCAAGTGGTTTCTACCATGTTTGACTTCAACACATGTATTCACATGGTTAGATTCGTACTATAGAGTGGTGGAGATGGAGACCCTGGATATTTTCTAACAAATCCAGGTTGTGTTGGAGTATATTCAGTGTACTGTTACATAGATCCGCATTGTATGTCTGGTGGCTATGTTCAAATTTGAGTCTTTAACACATAGATCCACAGTGTATTTTTGGTGACTATGTTCAGATTTGAGTCATATTGGCATGGATCCACGGTGTATGTTTGGTGTCCATGACTTGTCTTACTTGACATGCATCTTCACATGTCGACATTTATGCTTTTAGTCATTTGTATTATGAGTATGGGAATGCCTACCTCAGTGATGATATATTAATGTACTGTATTTCCTTGTTTGTTGGCAGGTTTCCAACCGACTGTTTCTTGTTCCCTACACACACTCGACAAAGTATTTTAGCTATCACTCTGTTCTAACTTCATACTTTGGGGGGCTCAATTTTGTTATCAGACTAATCGGTAGGTGTGGACACTAACTGATCTCCCTAGATCCACCTGGATCTAGAAAAAAACACACCAGAACATGACACTTTCCTTAAGTTTTAGATATTGAATTTACTAACTAAAGCAGGATAGGTGACACACCGTTTAAATTTCACTTACTCTCGCCATCACCATCCTAGCTCCATTCCAATGCTCATACAATGATGATCCTGTAAAAGAACGCAACCAACCAAAGTGATAGCAATAACATAAACTCAATATAAACCTATGTATGTGATCAAGGAATCATACAATAAAACACAACAAGCTTTATAGGAAAGAATCATATTACTGTATCATATTAAATGTGAAAGAGAGATTACAACCATGGACTTGATGTCGTAAGGTCCCTTCCAACAGTCCTTCATTCCCCACACACTTTCACTCCAAGAATTCTAAGAGCATAGATCTGATGATATTCACAATCTATCTTGACAAAGCAAATCTCAAAGCCACTCTAACCAAGCTAATAATTCCAAGCCAACCAAAGCTAACAAGCTCAAGAACCCCTTCTCCATGAGAGATCCTCTCCTTTTATAAGTTGAAGAGGATAAGGTGAGGAGGTTAGGATTATCCCACTAAATCATGAAAGAGAGTAAGATCCAAACCATTCGGATGCCACCTCAGCATGGAAGTTTCTCCTTCTAGAAGATTCAAGAAAATGCTTGTTTTTCCCATGTGTAAGCATTGTCGCACCCTACTTATAGTGCAACCTACGAACTGTTCGCACCCTAGCTATGATGCAGCCTGTGAGAATCAAGCATTCTCGCACCCTAATACATAGGAAGCCTGTGAACTTCCTTTTTTATAAGGTTTTTACATAGGAAAATGCAACTTCTTTTCTCAGGAAAAGTTCTTCTCCCTTCTCTCTTCAAGAACTCAGGCCACTGACCCCTCTGAAGGCAAAAAATAGGTTTACATCATTAACGGTCATAGAGATGACAAAAATAATGTGTAACAAGTATCCTCCCTAGGACCATTCATATGAGACTTTAAAGGAAATCATATGAAGATTATATAGACTCAAAGGGAGTCAATATTCATAGGTAGCATGCAAACTCAAAATGAGCCTAATATTAGAGAGAGTAAGTGGCTTAGAGAATTTCATTAAGAAAATATTCCTCCGAATATTCAAATGGAAGAAAGAGACATGTTCTAAGACTAACATAAATGTTCCATGAGTTGAGGAGGCTAGATCAAAGCTTCAAAGGCTTCGAGGAGATATGCGATCTTATGGGAATATTATCTTATTTTAGTAGACTTTGCTAAAGTGACCGAGGAGGAAGCCAATCAGAAGGACTGATATATATATCTTTTCCTTTGTTTGGAAACCTGAAGGGAAGTCAGTGTTGACTTCCAAGTTGATATACAAGATAAACCATGTTGCAGATAAATATCCTAGATATGTTCAAAGCTTGATTTGTGTCCAGAGGATTCTCCCAACAAGAGGGAGAATACTATGATGAGACACTTTCTCCAATATCTGATACGGACGGACATGTAGCAGATGTATTGAACAAGACCCTATCTAGAGTTAAGTTTGAGTATTTCAGAGATGAGCTTGGAGTGGTCTAGAAATACTTCTCAACTAGAGAGAATTTATTGTTTTCTCCAGTAGTTAGATGTGTTCCCATCTAGTGGGAACTGGTCCCCAGTAGAGGGAAGTTATGAGATCCCCAATAGTGGGTGCTACTCCAACACAGGTTGGTATGATATCCCAACGTATGTTGATACTCCAACACAGGCTGGTATGCTACCCCGACGCAGGTTGGTACTCCAATGTACGATGGTATGCTACCCCTGTGCACGTTGGTAGCTCAACGCTGGCTGATATGCTACCCCAATTCAATTTGTTACTCCAACACAGGATGGTATGTTACCCCAACGTAGGATGGTACTCCAACGTAGGTTGGCATGCTTACTTGATGTCGATTGGTACTCCAATGAAAATAGATATGCTACCCTAGCAGAGGTTTGTACTCTAACACAAGATGATATTCTACCCTAGCGCATCATGGTACTCCAACATAGGTTGGTATGCTACCCTAGTGCAGGTTGGTACTCCAACACAGGCTGGTATGTTACCCTATGAAAGGTCGGTATGCTACTCCAACGTAGGATGATATGTTACCCCAACGCATATTGGTACCCTAGTGCAGGTTGGTATGGTACTCCAATAAAGGTTGGTACACTACTCTAGTGAAAGTGCATAAATTATTAGAATGTATGGATTCGTGAAATTTAACAAGAGAATGGTTGAGGTGTGTAGAAGAACAGAAGAAGTGATGATGATCATTCCAAGAGGAATACATTATTAAGAGGGAGTGTTAAAATTTTGAGTCAGATTCGGTGTGATATGACGAGTTACTAGTTCTGTAGGAACTAGATTTCGACCGGTAATGTTATAATTGGTTCCTAGTTAGAGTGTCTATTAGTAGCATTGAAGGTTACTCATTGGATGGCCAACCAATAGTCTTGGAGGTGTTTTCCAGCTAGATGGATAATGTGCGGCTATGATGGTGATACTTTTTACATTATCTGTTTGATCATATGATATCCTCTGTGGCTATGGTGAGGCTACCTATAGACTGGTATGAAATACCATGTGAGTTTTTCCCATGCCATGTGAGAGGGATGGATGTGTTTGAGACCACTACATGAAAAACATCTTAACTAATACCTCTCTAGATAAGAGGGAGTGTTGATGTTTTAGTAGATGTGGGAGGTATTAACCTCCAAGTGTAACCTTTGTACTTAGATTAGAATATTTCGAAAGTAAGAGAACCATTCAACAAATGTGTGAAAACCCTAGAAGAGAAGTCGACGTAGAAGAATAAATAATATTAGAATATAATTACAAAAAAGTCAGGTTGGCCAAGCTAGAAATTTCATTGGACATATTAATATAAATAAAGGAATTTTTAGCTCATTTTGATACCCAGACAGAGTGCAATTCATTTGAAGAGATGCAGTTGCAACTGCAACTGTAGTTGAAAGGAGGAATAAGGATGTGTGTTCATCTCTTAGTATTGGCCTCTCTCTAGTGCTATCAAGTCATATTCTTGGAGACATTGTTGCTTATTCTCTTGGTGATTCTTGGTGAAACTCTTGGTGCTATTATTTCTAAGTATGGTGCAAGTTTTAGAGAGTAGTACAGTTGCAATTGTTGTAGTTGTGTATGGAAGATGTTATGTGGTTATGGATAATATTTCTCTTGTGTGCTACCCTTAGAGAAGAAGCATTGTACTTTTCTGGAGTTGTTGTTGCATTTAGTATCTAGGGTTTATCTGTTGGTTCTAGTATGGATTTCTAGAATAATTCATTCAAAGGTTAATGTCCTCGGGGTGGCATGTGTGAATTCCTATGGTTGGGTGACAATGATGTGAAATTGTCTATGGTTAAATAAGCATACTAAAATTTCAACATGGAATTAGAGTTGGTTTCCTTTGTAACAGTCTAATCATTGGAAGGAACATCCTCATCTTTCCCCATTGTCAAGATGATTGAGAACTTACTAAGAAGGTCACCTAAGTAGGGCGTATCTCTTCCATAGATCAGATCTACAAATTTTTGAAGTTGAGAAATTAGGGTTTCCTCATAAATCCCTAGGTCTGTAGTGTCAGTTGTAGTTATAGTGCCATTTACTTCATGCGAGTTGTTTTTTGTTAGTTGCAACACTAGTTGGAGTTCCACTTGCAACACCAGTTATAGTGCCAGTTGAAAAACCAGTTATAGTGCCAGTTTCAACACCAATTGCAATTCCATTTGCAGTACCAGTTGCAGTGAAATTTTTTCTGAAGTATTGGGAATAAATTTTTGGTTTTCCTAGTGCGTCTTACTCTAGCGCATCTTCAAATACCTTTATATTACAAGTTGGAGAACCTTTGAAGTTTTAAGTTTCATCATTGCTTGAAGCTACTTCTGGATGGTTCCACTACTTGTAGATGTTGTCAGAGGTATGTTATTATATATGTTTAAAAATATATCATTGTTTTGAGTTTGATTGCAGGAGAAGGGGTATCCAGTCTAAGAAACAATTGTAGATCTAGAAGGATATCAGATCTAAGACATTCAAAGGAACAACACACTCTAGGTTTGATTGTTTTCATATGCCTTTAGTTGTTATGGAACTATTTTGATCTTATGAACATATAGTTGTATTTGATCTATTGAAGTTATGATTATCATACTAATCTTTGTTCAAAGTCTAAATTAGAAACAAAGTTTAGTCAAAGTATTAGATTGATTAAGGTTGAGATTTTAGAGTTCATTTGCATTATATTCTCTAACTCAAATTTCTGTCAAGAAAGAATATTGTCCTAAGTATAGGGGATAAGTTGAAGAGAATAGTTGTCATCTTGAGTGAAGGGGACTCAAAAAAAATCAAGAACACTTGTTCTTGAAGATAAGACTTTAGGTTCCAGGTATTATTGATTAAATTAAAAAGTTTCCAATTTGCACATATCAAGTTTGATAATTTCTACATTACTAGTTGTTAGAACAATCCTTGAAAGGTTATATTAATGCTAGATACAATGAATACTTGGCAAAAAATAAACTCTAGTAGTTGTTTGCAAGATGAACTAACACCTCCCCTAGGAGATACTTCTAGTTTTTCTTCTAGGTAGGTCACCTTGGTAATAATATGATGATTACCATGAGATTGTCTTTTATTCTTGTTGACATAGATATGTTATTATGAAAATGCAATTATGCTTTTTGTTCTTGCTTTATTTTTTTGGGAAGGTTACCATGGAGGAATTATTGATCACAACACTAGAAGAGTGTTGTTCAATTCCTTATTATTGTATTTTTATTTTGTCTTTTCTTCTAGGTAGGTCACAAGCAATAGATATGAGAAGGAGCTATTGTGATTATTGTTCTCGTTCCTATTTTTAATATTATAAGATAATTATTTGTGTCTGTTGTTTTCCCTTTTTTTATTGTCCTTGTTCTAGGAAGGTCATAGGTGACAAATATGAGGGAATATATAGTGACGATTGCAGGAGAAAACATATTAGATGGTTTCTAGTTTGAGACATGGAACATACTATCTAGTTAAGAAGTTGTATACATGACCGTATACATCCATGTACCAAAGAAGAAGAAGACGAAGAAGGGTATTTTATTGTGGGATAGTGAGTATCTCATATGAAGATTGATTGTGGGGATCACAAGGCTCCCAAAATGACCGAACAAATCCCTCTAGTGTAGTTTATCACTCTTCATAATAGGGAGAGTTAGTAGAGCTAGAAGGGTCTACTCAGAATCATTGCAGTAACCAAGAACAAGACAACATGGTCCTGTGACACTTTGCAGGATGAAAAAATATATATATATAGAATTAATGAGCCATGTCATGAGGAGTATATGACTTCACCAGTGGTGATGTAGGAGGCCCCACCAAGTGCTAATTCAAAAGGAGTTAGAGTTATGAGGGATTCAACCCTCACAATCTAGTGGGGAGGAGCATCCTCCCCGAGACCATTCATAGGAGACTTCAAAGGAAATCATATGAAGATTATATAGACTTAAAGGGATTCAATCTTCAGAGCGAGAATGGAGACTCAAAATGAACCCGATCTCAGAGAGAGTAAGTGGCTTAGATAATTTCATTCAGAAAATATTCCTCCTCATATTCAAATGGAAGAGGGAGACGTGTTCTAAGACTGACAAAAATGTTCCATGAGTTGAGGAGGCTAGATCGAAGCTTCAAAGGCTTCGAGGATATATGATATCTTATGGGAAGATTATCTTGCTTCAATATACTTTGCTAAAGTGATTGAGGAGGAAGCCAATCAAAAGGACTGAGATATATATCTTTTCCTTTGTTTCGAGCCCGAGGGAAGTCAGTGGTGACTTCAAAGTTGACCTACAAGATCAAGCATGTTGCAGATAAATATCCTAGAGATGTACAAAGATTGATTTATGTCCAGAGGATTCTCCTAGGAAGAGGGAGAATATTGTGACGAGACACTTTCTACAATGTATTGATACAGATGAACATGTAGCAGATGTATTGAACAAGCCCCTGTCTAGAGTTAAGTTTGAGTATTTCAGAGACGAGCTTGGAGTGGTCTAGAAATCCTTCTCGACTAGAGAGAATTTATTGTTTTCTCTAGTAGTTAGATGTGTTCCCATCTAGTGGGAACTGGTCCCTAGTAGAGGGAAGTTATGAGATCCCCAATAGTGGGTGCTACTCCAACACAGGTTGGTATGCTAGCCCAACACAGGTTGACACTCCAACACAGGCTGGTATGCTACCCCAACCCAGGTTGTTACTTCAACGTACAATGGTATTCTACCCCAGCGCATGTTGGTACCTCAATGTTGGCTGACATGCTACACCAACACAGGTTGTTACTCCAACACAGGATGGTATGCTACCCCAGCATAGGTTGGTACTCCAACGTAGGCTGGCATGCTTACCCAATGTCGGTTGGTACTCCAATGAAAACAGGTATGCTACCCTAGCAGAGTTTTGTACTCTAACACAAGATGATATTCTACCCTAGTGCATGTTCATACTCCAACGCAGGTTGGTATGCTACCCTAGTGCAGGTTGGTACTCCAATGCAGGCTGGTATGTTACCCTATCACAGGTTGGTATGCTACTCCAACATAGGATGATATGTTACCCCAGCGCAGATTGGTATGCTACTCCAATGAAGGGTGGTATGTTACCCTAGTGCCAGTTGGTATGGTACTCCAATAAAGGTTGGTACGCTACTCCAGCGAAAGTGCATAAATTCTTAGAATTTACGGATTCATAAAATTTAACAAGAGAATGGTCGAGGCATGCAGAAGCACAGAAGAAGTGATGATGATCGTTCCAAGAGGAATACCTTGTTAAGAGGGAGTGTTAAAATTTTGTGTCAGATTCGGTGTGAGATGACAAGTTACTAATTCTGTATGAACTAGATTTTGACCGATAGTGTCAAAATTGATTCCTAGTTAGAGTGCCTATCAGTAGCATCGAAGGTTACTCGTTGGATGGCCAACCAATAGTGTTGGAGGTGTTTTCTAGCTAGATGGATAATGTGCAGCCATGATGGTGATACTTGTTACATTATATGTTTGATCATATGATAGCCTTTGTGGCTATGGTGATGCTACCTATAGACTGATATGAAATACCATGTGATATGGATGGATGTGTTTGATACCACTACATGAAAAACATCTTAGTTAATACCTCCCTAGATAAGAGAGAGTGTTTATGTTTTAGTAGCTGTGGGAGGTATTAACCTCCAAGTGTAACCTTTTTACTTATATTAGAATATTCTGAAAGTAAGAGAACCATTAAACAAATGTGTGAAAACCCTAGAAGAGAAGTCAATGTAGAAGAATAAATAATATTAGAAAATAATTACAAAAAAGTCAGGTCAGCCCAGCCAGAAAATTCATTGGACATATTACTATAAATAAAGGACATTTTAGCTCATTTTGATACCCAGTCAAAGTGCAATTCTTTTGAAGAAATGAAGTTGCAACTGCAACTGCAATTGAAAGGAGGAATAAGGGTGTGTGGTCATCTCTTAGTCTTGGCCTCTCTCTAGCGCTATCAAGTCATATTCTTGGTGACATTATTGGTTATTATCTTGGTGATTCTTTGTGATTCTTGGTGAAACTCTTGGTGATATTATTTCTATGTATGGTGCAAGTTTTAGAGAGTAGTACAATTGCAATTGTTGTAGTTGTGTATGGAATATGTTATGTGGTTATGGAGAATATCTCTCTTGTGTGCTACCCTTAGAGAAGAAGCATTGTACTTTTCTGGAGTTGTTGTTGCAGTTAGTAGCTAGGGTTTATCTATTGGTTCTAGTATGGATTTAGGGAATAATTCTTTCAAAGGTTAATGTGCTCGGGGTGGTACATGTGATTTCCTATGGGTGGCATGTCTGAAGCTACTTCTGGATGGTTCCACTACTTGTAGATGTTTTCGGTGGTATGTTATTATATATGTTTAAAAATATATCATTTTTTTGAGGTTGATTGTAGGAGAAGAGATCTTTAGTCTAAGAAACAATCGTAGATCTAGAAGGATATCAAATCTAAGACATTCAAAGGAACAACATACTCTAGGTTTGATTGTTTTCATATGCCTTTAGTTGTTATCAGACTATTGTGATCTTATGAACAACTAGTTGTATTTGATCTATTGAAGTTATGATTATCATACTAATCTTTGTTCAAAGTTAAAGTTAGAAACAAACTTTAGTCAAAGTATTAGATTGATTAAGGTTGAGATTTTAGAGTTCATTTGCATTATATTCTCTAACTCAGATTTATGTCAAGAAAGAATATTGTCTTAAGTATAGGAGATAAGTTGAAGAGAATCCCCGTCATCTTGAGTGAAGGGGACTCAAAAAAAAATCAACAACACTCGTTCTTGAAGATAAGACTTTAGGTTCCAGGTATTATTGATTAAATTAAAAAGTTTCCAATTTGCACATATCAAGTTTGATAATTGCTAGATTAGTAGTTGTTAGAACAATCCTTGAAAGGTTATATTAATGCTAGATACAATGAATACTAGGCAACATATAAACTCTAGTACTTGTTTGCAAGATGAACACCTCCCCTAGGAGATACTTCTAGTTTTTCTTCCAGGTAGGTCACCTTGGTAGTAATATGATGATTACCATGAGATTGTCTTTTATTTTTGTTGACATATATATGTTATTATGAAAATGCAATTACACTTTTTGTTCTTGCTTTCTTGTTTTGGGAAGGTTACCATGGAGGAATTATTGATCAAAACACTAGAAGAGTGTTGTTCAATTCCCTATTATTGTATTTTTATTTTTTCTCTTTTTCCAGGCAGGTCACAAGCAATAGATATGAGAAGGAGCTATTGTGATTATTGTTCTCGTTCCTATTTTTAATATTATAAGAGAATTATTTGTGTCTGTTGTTTTCCCTTTTTTTATTGTCCTTGTTCTAGGAAGGTCATAGGTGACAAATCTAAGGGAATATATAGTGACGGTTGCAGGAGAAAACATATTAGACAGTTTCTAGTTTGAGACATGGAACATACTATCTATATAAGAAGTTGTATACATGATTATATACATCCATGTACCGAAGAAGAAGAAGACATAGAAGGGTATTTTCTTGTGGGATAATGAGTATCTCATATGAAGATTGATTGTAGGGATCACAAGGCTCCCAAAATGACCAAAAAAATCCCTCTAGTGTAGTTGATCACTCTTCATAACAGGGAGAGTTAGTAGAGCTAAAAGGGTCTACTCAGAATTGTTGCAGTAACCAAGAACAAGACAACATGGTCCTGTGACACTTTGCAGGATGAAAATATATAGATATATAGAATTAATGAGCCATGTCATGAGGAGTATATGAATTCACTAGTGGTGATGTAGGAGGCCCCACCAAGTACTAATTCAAAAGGAGTTAGAGTTATGAGGGATTCAACCCTCATGATCTAGTAGGGAGGAGCATCCTCCCCAGGACCATTCATAGAAGACTTCAAAGGAAATAATATGAAGATTATATAGACTTAAAGGGATTCAATCTTGAGATAAAGCATGGGGACTCAAAATGAGCCCGATCTCAGAGAGAGTAAGTGGCTTAGATAATTTCATTTAGAAAATATTCCTCCTCATATTCAAATGTAAGAGAGAGACGTCACCTAAGAATGACATAAATGTTCCATGAGTTGAGGAGGCTAGATCGAAGCTTCAGAGGCTTCGAGGATATATGATATCTCATTGGAAGATTATCTTGCTTCAATATACTTTGCTAAAGTGACCGAGGAGGAAGACAATCAAAAGGACTGAGATATATATCTTTTCCTTTGTTTCGAGACCCGAGGGAAGTCAGTGGTGACTTCAAAGTTGATCTAAAAGATCAGGCATGTTGCAGATAAATTTCCTAGAGATGTACAAAGACTGATTTGTGTCCAGAGGATTCTCCCAGCAAGAGGAAGAATACTATGATGAGACACTTTCTCCAGTGTATTGATATGGATGAACATGTAGCAGATGTATTGAACAAGCCCCTATCTAGAGTTAAGTTTGAGTATTTGAGAGACAAAATTGGAGTGGTCTAGAAATAATTCTCGACTAGAGAGAAGTTATTGTTTTCTCCATTAGTGAGATGTGTTCCCATCTAGTGGGAAGTGATCCCCAGTAGAGGGAAGTTATGATATCCCCATTGGTGGGTGCTACTCCAACGTAGGTTGGTATTCTAACCTAATGTCAGTTGGTACTCCAACACAGGTTGGTATTCTACCCCGACGTAGGTTGGTACTCCAACATAGGATGGTATGCTACTCCAACGCAGGTTGCTACTTCAACGTTGGCTGGTATGCTACCCTAACACAAGTTGGTACTCCAAGGTAAGATGGTATTTTTCCCCAACATAGGTTGGTACTCCAACGTAGGTTGGTGTGCGACCCGAATGTATGTTGGTACTCCAATGTAGAATAATATGCTACCCTAGGAGAGGTTGGTACTCTAACACAAGATTATATGCTACCCTAGCGCATGTGGGTAATCCAATGTAGGTTGGTATGCTACACATGTTCATGTTGGTACTCCAACGCCGGCTGGTATGATACCCCTATGTAGGTTGGTACTCCAACGCAGGATGGTATGTTACCCTATCATGGGTTGGTATGTTACTCCAGTGCAGGATGATATGTTATCCCAATGCATATTGGTATGCTACTCCAATGAAGGATGGCATGTTACCCTAATGTAGGTTGGTATGCTACTCCAATAAAGGTTGGTATGCTACACCAGTGAAAGTGCATAATTTCTTATAATGTATGGATTCATGAAATTCAACATGACAGTGGTCGAGGTGTGCAGAAGCACATAAGCACTGATGATGATCATTCCAAGAGGAATACCTTGTTAAGGGGGAGTGTTAAAATTTTGATTCAGATTCGGTGTGAGATGATGAGTTACTAGTTCTGTATGAACTAGATTTTGACCTGTAGTATCAAAATTGATTCCTAGTTAGAGTGCCTATTAGTAGCATTGAAGGTTACTCATTGGAGGGAAAAACAGTAGTGTTGGAGGTGTTTTCCAAGTAGATGGATAATGTACAGCTATGATGGTGATACTTGTTACATTATCTATTTGATCATATGATAGCCTCTGTGGCTATGGTGATGCTACCTATAGACTGGTATGCAAGACCATGTGAGTTTTTCCCATGCCATGTGAGATGGATGGATGTCTTTAAGACCACTATATGAAAAACATATTAGTTAATACCTCCCTAGATAAGAGGGAGTGTTGATGTTTTAGTAGTTGCGGGAGGTATTAAACTCCAAATATAACCTTCGTACTTATATTAGAATATTCTGTATGTAAGAGAACCATTAAAAATATGCGTGAAAAACATAGAAGACAAGTCGGCCAACAGAATAAATAATATCTTAATATAATTACCAGAATGTCAAGTCGGCCAAACCAGAAAATTCAATGGAGATATTAATATAAATAGAGGACAATTGAGCTTATTTGGATACCCATTCAAAGCGCAAGTCTTGTGTAGAGATGCAGTTGCAGCTGCAACTGGAACTGGAAGGAGGACTAAGGGGGTATGTTCATATCTTAGTCTTGGTATCCCTTTAGTGCTAACAAGTGATATTTTTAGTGATATTCTTGGTGATTCTCTTGGTGGTTCTTGGTGAAACTCTTGGTGAAACTCTTGGTGATATTATTGCTAAGTGTGGTGTAAGCTTGAGAAAGTAGTGTAGCTGCAGTTGTTTCTGTTGTGTATGGCACTTGTTTTGTGGATATGGAGACTCTCTCTCTTGTGCACTACCCTTGTAGAAGGAGCAGTCTACTTGTCTTGAGTTGTTGTTGCAATTAGCATCTAGGGTTTATCTATTGGTTCTAGTATGGTTTTCCAGAATTATTCTATCAAAGGTTAATGTGCTCGGGGGTGGAATTGGTGAATCCCTATGGTTGGGTGACAATGATGTGACATTGTCTATGGTTAAACGAGCATACCAAAATTTCAAAAGTTTAGACTTCATATCTTCTTCTAAAATTTGGTGTGAAGTTATAATATGATAGCCTATAAACCATATCCAAAATTAAACATATAATTACAATATATACATGTGTTCCAACAAAAATTCTAGACCTTTGTCACTGCTAAAAATATGGAAAACTAGAATTAAAACACATAATTGAAGGTAAATGTTTTTAACTATGAAGGATTTCCATATCCCAAGGAATTCTCCTACATCAAATATTTTCATATCCCACCAATGATGGAAGATAATGTATATTAAAAACAAAAAAAAATGTACATCAAATGATTTTTTTCAGGAAGAAAAAAAACCTTCTTCTCCTCAAGATATTTTTTTTACATATTCTTCATGACACTATATCTAGTATGTACATATCCAAAAGAAAAAAAATGTATTTGTTCCAACAATATGGAGGATACATCCCTCATACACATCAATATAAAAAAACTACAATAATTTATTTTTTTCATCACACATACAACCATTAAAAAAACATTGAGCTATGAAAGAACCAATATCCAACAATAGAGCCTCTTTTGATAAATCATATGCTTAAGAGTTGAGTTCCGTGTAGATGTGTGCAAAGGAAGACCATTTGAACTCACTCAAGGTGGATTTAATATGTTTTAGTAGCCACTACAGTTTTACCACCTGAAGATGAATCTTATTGTTTTCCTAGTCAATCATAATTTTTGAGCCACTGAACACTTGAACTTTCCTTAGATTCAACAAATTTTCATAAAACAATAATGTCCATAATGCTGTGAGTTTTGTCTTCATGTTATATCCTTTACCTAGTGCATATTGTATCTTGAAGAAATGTTCTATGTAAATCTAGATGACCACCCTAACTCCACAGAGTGGTGGTTGACCCTGGCTTGCCCCATTAAAAAAAACCCTGAGGCACCCATTCATCTCTGACATCACTGGGTTGTGATGTTTTTATTTTTTCTTCTTAATTAGTCTTTCCATCCCCTCCTCTAGAATGAACTTGTCTTGAAATATAACTAAATTCCTTGCCAATATGAAGTAACTAAAATTAACAAGATCTAGACTAAAAAAATATGTCAGCTATGATTTTTTCCAATTAAAATACCATTCTTCCAGGTTATCATTTGGATCCTACTCCTTTCATTTTAGAATATAAATGACCACTTTCAAAACCTTCCTTGCATATCTATAGAGAAAAAAAAATGTGGGTTATAGTTTCATCCTATGATTTGCACAACACGCACCATGTTGGCTCATTCCAACATCATTTTTCCCCAAAATCCCATGTAAGAAACTTCTAGTGGAGAGCCAACCAAAAACCCAAATTAACTTTTATAAGTGCATATAGATTCCATATATCCTCCCACCACCATATATTTGGTACCCCAAAGGATTTTTCTTCTATGGATAGGTATCGTAGCTTGACACTATATTGTCCATTTAGGGAATCTCTTGACCAACAAAGAGAATCTGTATCCTCTTCCCTTAAGATGATAAAAATGGATTTCAGTGTGTCTATGTACATGGACCACTGAAAGGATTGTTCCCCTTCTAGCTCCAATATTTCTGGAGTTTTCCACATTGATCTTCCCACCTCATACACTCCTTTCATTTTAGCATCCCAAAGAGAGAAAATGCCAACATTGTGTAGTTATGTAATTAAACTATTTGATAGCTTGAAATCATTTGTAGATCCTTCCTAAGGGTCCTCTCCTACCTGGACACTCTTTCCATTTCCTATATTCCATGATAACCAATATCCTATGATCAGAACTACCTCAACGAGGACTTTCCATACCATGGAACAATTTGCCTCTAATTTAACTGCCTCTCTAATCCATTCCACCATCGTCCATCATAGAAAACATTTGGAATCCATAACCTGGCCCCACAATATTGAATTATGGGAAAACCTCCAAAGGATTTTAGATTTGAGTAATTTTTTGAATCAAAAGACGTTTTTTACTCCCCATCCTCTCAACTACTTTGTCATTGCAATATGTGTCCATTTAACTAAAGGAATTCCAACCTTGTATTTTTTTCTTGACCACAAGAAATGGAAGCATGCTTTCCTTATGTGAGTGTAGATATATTTTGGGATACTTGCAATGGATTCCCAAAAAACTAGGATATTTCTTAGAATCAAATTCAAGAGAAATAGTCACCCACATGTTGACAAAAGACGGAAAGTCCAAAAAGATAATATTGCCTATATTTTCTTAGGGAGACATATCTAGTTATTAACTTGTATCCAAATGGTTTTAACTTGAAAAAAAAAAGTATTTGATCCCTGCTTTTATGCTTTTATGATTGAAAGGTAAAAATTCATCCATCTAGTGCAAAAGGTATTATTTTATAGAACAAAACAACATTGAGGATTTTGACATATTTTGTTGCAAGCCCATGGAAGTGCAAAAATATCGAAAATAGACTCCATCTGTTGGATTTCATTTAAATTACCTGCACCAAAGATCACGATATTGTCAACAAACAAAAAAATGTGTTAGAAAAACTTCAGGGGACAATTTTATTCCTTTTAGTAGACCTATTTGTTTGTCCTTGGAAATAATTCTACTCAATCCCTCAGCCATGATTAAAAATAAAAGAGGAGATGGAGGATATACCTATCGAAGTCCCTTTGTTTCCCTGAAGAAAGAGGAAGGATATCCATTGATTAAAACAACTAAATAGTTTGATTCCACACATCACATGATCTATTTTACTGATTTTAAATTCAGGCACATTTGAATGAGAGATAGCCTGAGGAAAACCCATCTAACCCTGTTGTATGCCTTTGACAAATTGATTTTTAGGACTAAAGCTAGTTTTTTTATTACTTGAGAGAATGAAGGGTCTCATGTTCCAGGGATACAATATCATGAATTTACCTCTTTTCAAGGAACCCAAATTGTTCCTAAGATATCAACTCACTTAGGATGAGTTTTAGAGTTTTATCTAATTGGATTTTACCTTGGATATTAACTTGTAGATCAGATTGCAACATGAGATTAGTCTAAAATCCTCAAAAGTCATTGTTTCTCCTTTTTTTGGAATTAGAGCTAAAAAATCCTTGTTTAAATACCCTAGGACTCTCCCTAATGATTGTTACCTTTAGCGGATCCTCTTTGATTAAATCATAAAATCATAGAAAAATTCCACTGATAGTCCAACCGGACCAAGACTTTTTCCTTTCTCGAAATCCTCAAGTGTAGCCAAAATTTCCACTTCGTTTCAATCTTGTCCTGTAGTCCGTTCATCTCCTCATTTATAGATCTAGGAAAGGGTTCAACAACCTTTAATGTTTCTAAGATAGGGTAGCCTTGAGGATTCACAAAAAGGCCTGAAAAGAAGTCTGCTCTTGCCTTGACAATCTCTTAAAAGGAAGAGACCTTCTGACCCTCCCGTTTTTCACTTTCCTCTATTCAGTTTAGATGTCTTTGATGATTTGCATAGTTGTGGAAAAATTTAGTGTTTTTATCACCATCGTGTAACCATATTTCTTATCTCTTTAACCTCCATTTGGATTCTTCTAAAGATAAAATATATTATATTTTAGCTACCAAATGACCTATCTCTTCTTCCTCCTCCTTAGAGAGAGTGTTTGTAGGTTTATCAACTAGCAAGGATTTTATCTTTCTCTCTACATCCCTCAGCAAAGCATTTTTTTCAAGGTTAAAGGCTAGGGACCAATTTTTAGAGACATGTTTTACCCTTTCAATATTTTCAACCATTTTTTGCATAAAAGAATCTCTGGTTTCCTCCTTCAAATGAACCCACTCATCTGTTATAAGTATCCTATTGTCATCTTCCTTCATCCAATCTTGATTGAACTTGAGGGGAGCATATATATATGTTATATGTTACATATAACATATATGTAATATATATGTTATGTTTGAAGCCATTTTTTGAAATGTTGAGAGGGAGAAGATTCATAGTGCCCATACTTTTTGCAGTAATAGCATTGTATGCTTGATTTGTCATTTGATCTTCTCCCTCTGCCTCTTTGAGGTTGGAAACTCTGATTCTGGTTCTGTTGTCTGTGGCCTTGAAAATTTTGATTCGGGTTCTGTTGTCTGTGACTTACACTTGAGTGAGGGTTACTTGGACTGCTCCCTCTTCCTTGGTCACCTATGCCTCTTCCTCTGCCTCTCCCTCTGTTTAAAGAGAATTGAGTTTTGAAGGCATTTACAATTGACTCATCTGTGAGATGCAGTTTGGTCCCATGTGTCAACAGAGAGCCCATTAATTCATTGGTTGAAAAAATTGGCAGATCCTTGGATTCAAGGATTGTTGTAATGACCATTTAAAATTTCTTTGGTAAACTTTTGAAGACTTTCTCAACAATGTGTTGATTAGGGATGGCTTCACCAGTCAATCTGATCTAGTTTATGATTCCCATGACTCTGGGCATAAGCTGATCAACATTTTCAGATTCTATCATTTTTAAAGTCTCAAAATCCGTCCTCAAGGTCTGCAGTTTGACTATTTTGACTTTGTCATTTCCTTGGTAGGATGATTTAAGGATGTCCCATGCCTGTTTTGAAGTAACAACGCCTGTGATTTTTGAGAAAATCGAGTCATCCACTAAATTTTGAATCCATAATTTTGCCTTATTTTCCTTGTTCCTTTGGGTTGCGTGAGCAGTTCTCTGTTGGTTGATCATGGTAGCAAGGTCTGTTGGATCTAGTTCCACATATCCAAGATCCACTAGATCCTAGCACTCTTGTGCTTTCAAGAAGGATCTTATTCAAAGAGACCAAAACTCATAATTCTTTCCAAGAAGAATCGGTCCTTGAGTTGGTCCTAAATTGCTAGACGTGGCCAGCTTTAAAAAAAAATTAACACAACAGAAAAAAAAATTGTTAGAATTTTTTTTGTTTACCTATTTCCTACGCGTAAAACTAGGTCTTCAAAGTTCTTTCAGTGAATTCGGACTGAAAAATGCAGTGTAGACCACTTCTTTAACTTCAATCTGGCTGGATCTGACTATCCGAGAACAAGATTTGTTGATTCAAAGCTCTGTTATTTTGCAACTGTAGCAACTGTAATGGTGGAATCTATCCAAATGAGAACTCAGCGCCGCATGAATAAGCACTGAGTGCGAGCTCCTTCCCCATGTGACCACTACCCATGACCACTGGCTTATCCCACAAAGAGCATGTCTCATTCCAGGACTTCGAGAGTATTGGCGCTTGAGCCACTCCTAACTCTCGAACTTTTGAACTCCGAAACAAGCTTAATGAGCCCTCATCTCCTCTCGTATCATTCCTCCACAAGACCACGATGCTATGACCATGGCTCACTTTTTGGGATTTCGGGACTCCTACATGTGAGCCCCACTTAACTCTTGTTTCCCGAATCCCCGATCTCTGAAATCTCGATAGTGGTATAACACTTGCTAGCTCCTCCCCCTAAATTCTCCTGATGTGACCCTCAGCTATGACCAAGGGATAATCTCTGAGCGCGTCACGATTTCACATGTTGGGACTTTGTGAGTGAGCCAACCGTGACTCCCCGACTCCCGAAATGCTGAAATTTTGGAGCTCCCAATCTGACGGTGTTGATTCTTCCACGATATGATGGCTTAGATCACGTTAGGATTTTGTGTTTCGCGAGCTCTCAAAACTCTGGCCTCTGATTTCTGGATTGTCGAAATTGCGATGGCACTGGATCGACGATGCAGATCTCTCTTTGATCAACGACACAATCTTATCGGGGTTTCGTGTTTCATGAATTCAGAGGATGGTACACCTCTGTCCTCATGATTCTTGATTTCTCAATAGTCTCATATCGATGACTCACGATCTTTCTCAATCCAATGGCTAAGATCGAGTCCTATTTTCACTATTCGCGAATTCTCACCGCCTTGTTCTCTGACCTTTACACCTTGCGAAATGTCAAGATCTCGCCACGTGTCCTCCTTGATGGACCATCACAATTGAATCACGATTTCAAGAAATTGTTTTCTTTGACCTTCTTTATTTGGAAGTCAGTGAAGTGTCGAGTTCTTTCCATGTGTCCTCCTTGATGGACAATCCCAACGATTTCAGGACTTTGTGACTTAGTGAGTCGGCTTTTCTCCTATGCGCTCCAGAAGACTTAGAACCTCATGCACCTTCTCCGAATCCAAAAACTGTCGCTCAATGCGGTACAAAATACGAAGGTCCTTTGGTGATTAAATCCTATAGATTTTTTCTTGATCTAACAGTTGTTGTTTCTTTTGCCTTGATCTAATGGTTGAAACTCATTCTCCTTTTCTATGCTTTCCTCGTCCTTTTTTAGCTTGATTTAACACCTCAGATCTATTTGCAGGACCGATCTTATGACTGCGCTTGCTTGTCCTTTGTTTCTTTAGTGTGTTCTTTGTTGCTTCTGCAAAGAGTTTCTCTTGAAGAAGAAATTTGTGAATCTTTCACGAATTGGAAGGAATTTCACAAATTCTTTAAACAACTCACGTATCTTTAATTGTTTCTTCCCTCTGCAACTCTGCTTCGTGAATCTTTCACAAATCTTTAAATGCTCATGATTCTTTCGATCATATTGCACTCTGCTTCCTTGCGTTTGCTTTCTGCAGTGATCTTTAGAGTGTATTTCAGACTATGCATTGTTCTCCAAGCTCTTTGAATAATATCGCGTCCTGTGCTCCCATTAACAGTTTAAACTCTTCGCTACTTAGGATTAGGATGCTCTCCAGTCTATCTGAAGAGGTTTATGTCTGAAGCTCTGATACCATGATAAAATGATAAGCAGAGAATACAGAGAAAGAGCATAAATAGTATTTAGTATATTGAGTATATGAGAAAAAGAGTACATAAGAAAAAGGGAAAAAGAGTTGAGCTAAATAGGCTCAAGTAAATCAAGGGCATCAAGAAATGACAGTACAGCTGACTAGGACTGCTCGCAGACTCTTGAAGATACATTATATTTAACAACTCATTGACTATCTTTGGGGGAAATGGGGTCTGTCATGGACGTTCCACCAAGTAAAATAGGGTTTTCTCGGCCCATATCTTCAACATTCTGTGCTAAAGGCGGGACATCCCATTCATGGATTAGGTCCATGGCGTTGCTTAAAAATTTCCCTGAAACCTCCTTTTCAATATTTGAAATATACAGAACCTTTGAGGGAGGAAAAAAGGAATTACCAGAAAATGCAGGTGCTTGAGCCACTAGGGTGAGAACACCTAGATTTGAGCCGCTAGATTTCGACGGACTCTTCTTAACTGATTTTTCCTCCGCCACCTTTTCATATTCAGTGACCATTGATTCTTCTTTCCTATTATAGGTCTTATTAAATGGGGAACCTGTGATGGAGGTTTGTTCCATTTTGTTAATAAGTGTCCCACCTCGTGACAACCATAACACCCGAAAGGGACTTTCTAGTAGTCAATCCATTGAGACCATGAAAAATTCCCATAAACCAGTTCAATGTCATCATTGTAATGATTAGTTATAAATTTGAATACTATCCAGCTCTAGGATAGCGTGTGATAAATTTGGCGATAACCAATCATTCCCACCCAGTTATCATCCAACCATAGTACTTGCGATTCAGATTAGATCTCAGGGAATTCGGTCCTTCTAAATATTTTTTACCCCGTGAAGTCTTAGCCGAGAAATTTTCTTCGTTAACAGATGTAGCATCATTTTCATGCAACTGCAGAGTGCAATCGACACGGGGCTCGTCCCTTTATGCATTAGATTTGTTAGCTTACACACCTGGAGGATTTGATGACAATGGCACCTGACGACCCCTGTCACCTCGAATCCTTTCGAAGATGGGTAGGTTTGTAACCCCCTTACTGTCACCTCGAATCCTGGGTAGGTTTGTAATCCCTTTCCATGGGCGTTGTCTAGCTATTTTACAAAATGTTTTTTTTGTCGGACCAAAATTTAAGTATTTAATAATTTCTCGTTGGATTTCGGGTAAATGTTTTTGGATTTTTTTTTTTTTTTTTTCTATTTCTGAATGCAGAAATGAATTTAGCAGGCTAAAAACCCCAATTGTTATTATTAACCCAGATGTTGAAAGACCTCGCAAAGAGTTAACAAAGGAATGCACAGATATAGGGTTCAAAAACAAAAGGGCAGGTCACCAAATTTCAGGAAAGCTTAGGAATCGATCCAACACTCGTCTGAGCTCGATCGACCAGATCGATATGGAAAATTACTCAGACCCTAACATCGAAGAGTTCCTCATTCTTGAAGACCCATATTTGTATGGTTACAGGAAGAAAGGCATTACTTCTACTAAACCCTACGACTTTGTGACGAATATGCCACCATGCCTCAAGGGTAAGGAGGGGTTTCCTGGTACAAAATTCATCCTTTCTAGCCTCCTCAAAATATGTTGGTTTAATCATATATGTGAGGGATAGGTGAGATTTTTCTGGTGAATGGATTCTTCTTCTAGTCTCAACTCCTGCGTCTTTGTTTCTGATAATCTGATCTGAAGGATGATTCTTCTGTACTCGCCTGTTGGGTATTTTTGGAGTTACTTGATGAACTTTCTCTTCGTAAAGTTGCTCCATTGATTAATTTTCTTCTTCCTTTAATTCTTGTCTACATGTTTCATCAATTGTCACGTTGATTCTTTCCACCCGGAAGGTGGCTACAATCGCCTGTTCTTTCCCCGTCCAACCACCTTGAAGTATAAGTAGAATGATGTAACCACTGTCACATTATCACTATGATATATGTCACCGTAAAAATGTACCAATAAACATAAACCATGCATAAACCATGCATCAACTTGTACCCCAACCTGTAAACAACCTGTACCATAAACAAGTAAATCAACCATGCACCAACCTGTACCAAACAACCTGTAATCAACCTGTACCATAAAAAAGTTCATCCAACCATGTACCAAGTATGTACCAATCATATGTCAAATACTCGTCAACTATGAATCATCAATATGTACCAACATCATCAACTATACACCTCATGTATGTGTCAAATCATCAATTACTTGTCTCAACCATGTACCCAACATATACTTTAACCGAAATCCATCATCAATTTCATCATCCAAATATGATTTGTAACTCTGTAATAGACCTGGTGTATATGATCACATACCTGCAAACCTTCCTTAACTTTAACAACAAGACACTAGCATTTTCATCAAACTTTTCTTTACTCTCACATGACTAGTTTTGGATTAGTCAACAACCCTAACTTGAAATAATCATAACTATGTACCTGTAATGAATAAAGATCTGAAAATGATACACAATGTTATTCAATCTATTTTATTCAATTCCTCCAGGTTTCACTACTTGGAACCTCTAAGAAAAGAAGTTATAAAAAAAATGGCATACTTTGTTGAATTCGAGCTTATTCTAGAGAGCGACCTTATAGAGCGTACCATGCACGAAATATTTGTTGAATGGATCTAAAAATGTCACAAATAATACTAAATATTGTACTCTAACCAAAAAAAATTGTATTACTTAATTTGGAGTGGTTATGAAGAAGTTATGATATTTTTACCCGAAACACCTGTTTTAGACTAGTTTCAGGACTAGCCATAAACCCTATTTTCCACGGACTGTAACTCCAAAAATAAAACGAACCACAAGATGAATTTTTTACCACATATATTTGGATATGTTTCCTCAATGGAATGGAAATTTCACATTCTAAATCATTCTAGAAAAAATGTTATTTTGAAAATGGTGAGATAACTTGTAAATAACATGCCTTAGAAAGTATCATCAAAAGAATTTATCCTCCCTTAAATTCCGACCTTCTTTTCTTCACCTTCCCTATGAAATTAAGATTATATATCCTTTGGTTACCTCAGTCACCTATAGATATTCAATATTCTCAAGTGTGTTGTAAAATGAGAGAGCCTTGCCTCTTACTTATACTCTCCATCTTCTAGGTCACTTAACCAATTTCTAGGCCACTTAACCTATTTTTAGGTCACTTAACCCATTTATAGGTCACTTAACCTATTTTCCTCATTTTTAGAGTTAACCACTCTCCATAATTAGAAATTTATCTATTACTTTTCCATTTAAATATTCCTCCTTGACTTTGTCACCTCACTTTATCATTTAAATAATCTTCTTTGATTTTGTTACTTCACTTTATTATTTAAATAATCCTTCTTGACTTTGTCACTTTACTTTATCATTCCGATAACAATTTCTTATTTGCAAGATTTTTTACTTCTTTTATCTTTTAGGGATTCAATCTAACATATGAGGGTCCTCCAACTTCGTAAGGCCATAACTCTCAAACCATAAGGAGTTATGTGGCGTTCAACATACAACTAGAAATGGCATGACATGTACTATCTATATAGAATAGTATTACCTTAAGATATATTAAAATGCATACCATTATACATGAAACAACCTTGGGTCCATTACCCAAACCTTTGTTCTACCAAACTTTCTTCAAGGGTTGACATCAATGACAACCAACCTTAATCAACAATATCCCCCTTTGGTATTGATGACAACACTTTGATGCAATACTGAAATCATTCGATGCAATACTGAAGTCATATCACTCATGCTCCCCCTGGAACCATTCATTTTTCCTCTGCATCTCTGTGACCATTTCTCCCCTTGGAATCATGCCTTTTTCCTCTGCATCTGATAAATCTCTCCCCCTTTTTCATCAATGGCAAAGGTATATTTCCATATGGGGTTGCTCCCCCTAGCTCAACTCTCCTCTTTATGGTGTTTCATCATGTACATATAATACATATAAGATAAGAATTCAAAAGAATTAATTTTGGAGTATAAATAACTCCGAGTCTCTGGCGAAGATACTCAAAGGCTTCTCGTGGAAGTGGTTTTTTAAATATGTCTGGCACTTGTTATTTTGTTCCCACATACTCAACTCTGATATTATTTTCTACAACCCATTCCCATAGAAAGTGATACTTGATTGGAATGTGCTTCGTCTTGGATTGCATCATTGGGTTCTTTGAGATATTGATGGCGCTTGTATTATCACAATAGATTGGAATGGGATCATCATACTCAACCTGTATATCTGTCAGAGTTTGTTTCATCCAAAGAACCTGTGTACAACATGCTACTACTGCAATATACTCAGCCTCGACTATACATAGATATACTGATGATCGTTTCTTTCTTAGACATGATACTAAACACTCACCCAAGTATAAATCTTCTCCACTAGTGATTCATCGGTCATCAATACAACTTGTCCAATCTTCATCTTTGTAGTCAATAAGAGATAGATCCTTTCCTTTTGGATACCATAATCCAAGATCTTATGTTCCCTTGAGATATCTGAAAATTCTTGTCACTGCTAACACATGTGATTCCTTTGTTGCTGCTTGAAATTGTGCCATCTATCCAACTACCTGCATTACATCTGGTCTAGATGTTGTCACATATAGTAGGCTACCAATCATCAAATTGTATTGCCTCTAATCTATATTCTTTGACTCATCATCTTTGATATACTTGCAACTGGTTTGCATGGGAGTGATAACTAGTTTGCAATCTTCCATTCCAAACCTCTTTAGCATTTTTGCGATATACTTGGTTTGAGAAATATAAATTCCTTGTTTTCTTTGATGTATCTGAAGTCTCAGAAATAAGGAGAGCTCTCCAAGTAACGACATTTCAAATTCATTCTGCATATGATTTGCAAATTTCTGGCTTAACCTGTCATCATTACTACCAAAAATAATATTAGGAACATAAACTTCAATTAATAAAATATTACCTTGACTTACCTTGATGTAGATGTTGTTTTCTGAACTTTCTTTTTTGAACCCTATGTGTTGTAGATATTTATCCACTCTAGAGTACCATCATCTAGGATCTTATTTTAGACCATACAAGGCCTTCTTTAATTTTCACACATAGTCTGCATTCTCTAACAACTGAAATCCTTCTAGTTGCTCAATGTAGACTTCTTCTTCAAGTTCCCCATTAAGAAAATTTGATTTTTCATCCATTTGATACGCTTTAATATTTTTGGAGCATGCATAATCTAAAAGCAATTAGATTTCTTACATTATGTCAACTGGGGAAAATGTCTCTTCAAATTCAATTTCTTCCACCTATGCAATCATTTACATACCAATCTAGCTTTGTTCCTTGTAACTTGTCCATATTCGTTCATTTTATTCATGTATGCCCACTTTGTGTCGATCACATTCTTATCCTTTGGTCTTGGAACCAATTCCCAAGTGTCATTTTTCTCTATTTGATACAATTTTTCATCCATGGCCTTGTTCCAAAATTCCTCCTTGCTGGCCTCTTCAAAATAGGTTGGTTCAATCGTATATGTGAGTGTTAGGTGTGTTTTTTCCTGGTGAACAGACTATTCTTCTAGTCTCAACTCCTGAATATTTTTTTTCGATAATATGATATGAAGGATGATTCTTCTGTAATTTTCTACTATGTGTCTTTAGAGGCACTTGCTAAAATTTATCTTTTGCTTTTGTCAGATTCTATTCATCTTCCTCTTCTACATCCTTTTCATCTTCTTCTTCTTCTTCGAAAGGTTGTTCCATTGATTCATTTTCTTCTTCCTTTTGATTCTGGTCTGTCTGTTTCATCAATTGTTACGTTGATTCTTTCTAGAACTTTTCTCAATCTCAGATTGTTACACTTGTATGATTTCCATGTACTTGAGTAACCAACAAGTACTCCTTTTTCCAAACGAGATTCAAACTTTCCCATTTTTCCATATTCTCTTTTGATGTAACATTTGCTTCCAAAAACTTTGAAGTGTTTCAAATTTGATGGTCTTCATTTTCATAGCTCGTAGGGAGTTTTGTTTCTAATCATTACTATGTTTTGAATGTGAACTGTTGTATTCATTGCATGTGTCCAAAATATTTCTTTCAATTTGGAATCCATTAGCATTGTTCAAGCCATTTCCTGTATTGTCATGTTCTTTCTTTCAACAAATTCATTTTGTTGAGGTGTCCTAGCAACAAAGAATTATCTTTTTATTCCACGACTGCTACAATAGTCCATAAATTTTTTTGAAGTGAACTCTCCTCCATTATCAGATCTCAAGCATTTGATTTTTGAATCCATTTCATTTTCAACCATTTCCTTGTAGATCTTCAAGTTTTCAAAAGATTTTGACTTATTGTTGAGAAAGCAAACTGTGGTCATTCTTGTATAATCATCAACTAATAACATAAAGTATTTCTAAAATTTTAAGGCCTTTGTTGTAGTTGGTCCAACTAGATCAATATGGAAAATTTCCAGTGGTCTTGTCGTTGAATATTCCATTGATTTGAACCTGGTCTTTGTTTTCCTTCCTTGTTGACAATGCTTACATAAAGTGTTGGATGGTTTCGTGATCTGGGGCATTTCTCTGACTACTTCTCTTTTGTTGACTTTACCAAGGTTACCAAAATGTATGTGACCCATTCTTTTGTTCCATAGCCAACTTTCATCTTGCTTTCCTAGAAAACACTTTTCATTTCCAATTTCACTTAACACATATATGTTGCTTGAAGTTCTCGTAGCTATAGTAATCAATTTTCCTGAACCTTCTTTCCTTATCTCACACTCTTGTGAATCAAAAGTAACTTTATGAACCTGGTCACACATTTGACTTGCACTTAGAAGATTATGTTTCATATATTATAT
Source organism: Picea engelmannii (assembly GCA_009831015.1). Classification (NCBI taxonomy): domain Eukaryota; kingdom Viridiplantae; phylum Streptophyta; class Pinopsida; order Pinales; family Pinaceae; genus Picea; species Picea engelmannii. The sequence goes on along the minus strand of ML792644.1, from coordinate 158,932 downwards.
TAGTAGAACATTTTCTTCCTTTGTATTCTTGTTTCCAAATTTGACTATGCCTTTTCCAATGATTTTGGCCGAATCATCATGTCTCTATCACCTGTCATGTGTTTTCAACACCCACTGTGAACATACAACCCATGCTTATTTTGCTTATCTTGTAGAGAGAGTGTGCATTCTTCATTGCTATATTGATCCTACTTTCTTATTCATGTATTCTTCTAAGGTTCCTATCTGTGATTGTTGTTATTTTTTTGTGGTTCTCTAGGAGGGACTGTCATTCTACAAACTTTGACCATGTGTCCAAAATTGTTACATTTGTAATATTTCACTTTGGTGCTCAAAGATTTAAACATGTTGTAACTTCTTCTATGTGTTTCACTAGGCCTTCTTGGATAACCCCTTTGTGTAAGACTTTCAAATTTGTTTGTGTTCATGTTGTTATCTCTCCAATTCACAGCTTTATGTAGAAAATTATTACATGCATAACATAAACAAAAAAATATAGTTTGATACCTGGGAGTTGAAGATATTTTGAAAGGAGGTACTCTTATCAATTCTTCTTCTTCTTGAGGCCTATCTGTTGGATGTTGATTATGAAATCTGAATCTTCTTGATGGAGGAGTGTCTCTGTAATCTTCCTTGTAGATCGTCCTATCCCCCTTGATTGTTTCTACATAGATTTTTGGATATGTTTCTTTCTCTTGTGTTTTGAATCTTGATCCTTTTTCTGTCTGATTGTATCCAAGTCCAGACTTGTCATGATGAGATTTTTGACTGTTGATAATGTCATCCAAAACTTTTGAGTTGTTCTGCATATTTTTCTTTTGAAGATCCTTTCTTAATGTGACAATCTATGCTTCCAAATTTCCAATGATCTTGTCTTTTTCTTATAGTTGTTTTTTGAGTGCTTCTTCAATTCTTTTATATTCTTCTATTTGAACGTTGAAATTTGTGATCATTTCTTCTAGTTTTTTAGTGTCTTCTCTCTTGTCTAGTTCTTCTTGTAGTTTCTTGTTTTTCTTATTTTCTCTTCTGATAACTTCTATGGAACACATTAATTCCTCTCCGTATTTAACTTCTTCCCCTTCAATTTCTTCATCGACTTCTTCATATTCTTCTTCAGGTTCTTCATATTCTTCTTTGGAGTCTTCTTTATCAGAGTCTTCTACTACCATAAATAGAGATCTTTCTATCTCGCTATCACTGACTTCATCATCATCTGATGATGAGATATCTTCTTTGGTGCATAAGATTTTATTTAAAACTTTATTTGTCATTCTTTTTCCTTTATATGTTTATTTTCCTTTTGATTAACCTTCATCATTTCTCTTTTTCTTATAAGGAATTTTGTTAACAAAATGATCAATATAATCACAATTAAAAAAATTTAAAGGAAGCTTACCTCTATACCTATCATTGGTTCCCTTATTTAGTATTTTGACAAAGTTGGTCACTTCCTCATCATCTACTGAGACATCACTACTACTGCTATGTTCTTGTTTTTGCCTTCCCTTTTTCTTTGATTTTTGGATTCTTTGAAGGTTTCTTCTTTTATATCTAGGTTTTCATGTTCAGTTCTCATTTCATATGCTATGAAGATTACATATAATTTGTCCATCCTTATTGATTTTATATTTGATCTTTCTAATAGTGTTGATATCTTAGGCTCAAATCTCATAGGAAGAGATCTTAGCAATTCTTGAACAATTACATATTCTTTGATTTCTTCTTCCAATCCTATGATTGCATTTATTGTTTCATCAACTCATAAAATGTAATATGAAATATTCTCATCTTCCTTCATCTTAAGTTGTTCAAACTAGCCTCTGTAAGTTTGAAGCTTTGCCGCTTTGAATTTGGAATCTCCTTCAGAAATATTTTGAAGTTTGTCCCAAATATCTTTAGCAGATTTACAATGTGAAACATTGGTGAATACCGTTTCACTGAGACCATTTAGAAGTGAATTTTTGGCTTTAGAATTATTCTAACTGAGTTTCATTGCTTTGTCATTTGTTGGGAGAATTGTTGGTGTTGTGTATCCATCTTCAATTGATTTCCAAATTTCAAATACCTGTGCTTGTATATATGTTTTCATCCTTATGCTCCGCATACTTCTGTCCATTGAACTGTGGTATTCGATTTTTATACAAGTTGTTTCTCTCCATGATATACCTTTCAGTGGTTAAACTGGTTTCTAAAGGAACCTGCTATGATATGAATTGTTGGATTACTGAGAGGGGGGTGAATCAGTCATAGATAAATTTAAGCATTTTTAACCATATAACGCAAGTGTTATATCAATGTAGTATTATCATCCAATAACTGTAGAATAAATAAGCAATGAAAAAATGAACAATCATATACATACATAGTACACCAAAGTTTTATGTGGAAACACAAATTGGGAGAAAACCACAAAATGTTTTTTCTTATATGTATTGAATAATTACATTCATTGGAAGCACCAACTTCCTTTGTTTTCCAGATGAAACTATAAGGAAGCTCCAATCCCCTTGTTTCTCATGCTACAACCTGAAGGCATATCCAACTCCCCTATCCTTTGGCTACAACCAGGAGGAGGCTACAACCCCCTGTGTTTCCGACTAAAACTGGAAGGTGACTACAACCACATGTCATTGCCCTGTCCAACCACCCTAAAGTATAAGTAGAATGATGGAACCATTGTTACACTATCACTGTGAGATATACCACTGTAAACCTGTACCAATAAACTTGAACCATGCATCAACCTGTACGTCAACCTGTAATCAACCTGTACCATAAACAAGTGCATCAACCATGCACCAACATGTACCACACAACTTGTAATCAACTTGTACCATAAAAAAGTGCATCCAACCATATACCAAGTATGTACCAATCATGTGTCAACTACTCAACAACTATGAATCATCAATATGTACCAATATCATCAACTATACACCTCACGTATGTGCCAACTTATCAACTACTTGTCTCAACCATGTGCCCAACATGTACCTCAACCAAAATATCTCATTAATATCATCATCCAAAAATGATTTTTAACTCTTTAATAGACTTGGTGTATATGATGACATACCTGCAAACCTTCCTTAACTTTAACAACAAGAGACTTGATTAAAGTTGGTTGTCATTGATGTCAACCCTTGAAGAAAGACTTGTAGCACAAGGGTTTGGGTAATGGACCCAATATTGTTTGATGTAAATATGAATCATTATTGTTTTGTCATTGTTGATAAGAAGTAAATATGGATGAACTCCAAAGTGGTCCCCTTATGGTGAAATCCCTCACGGGAAGACGCTTTGTGGAGTAAGAGAACCCATGCTTAATTGTGGAATAATGAGATGAAGGAAAGTGATTTTGTCAGGGAAAATATCCTATATGGATAGATCTTTTCATTTCATTTTCGATGGTATGTGGAACGTCACATAATTCCTCATGGTTAGAGAGTTATGGCCATGAGAAGTTGGAGACCCCAGGTTTGGGTAATGGACCCAAGTTTGTTTGATGAGAAATGATATGATTTATGATATATTTTTAGATAATAATATTCTATATGGATATTACATGTCATGCCATTTCTGGTGGTATGTAGAACGTCACATAACCCCTCACGGTTTGAGATTTTTGGCCTTACGAAGTTGGAGGACCCTCATATGTCATCTAGAAGCCCCAAAAGGTCAAAGTAATCAAAGTGGTTTAAGAGATTTTAAAAGGTAAATAATAAAGTGAAGTGATGAGTGTATTATAAGTCAAAGTGAATACAAAATAAATTATTTCAATAATAAATTTAATGGAGAAATTAGAAGTGGACCCAACCCTTAAATAAGGAAAGTGGACCAAGTGACCTAGAATATGTTTTTAAGGAAGCTACTTGGAGAGTATAAATAAGAGGCAAGGCTCTCTCATTTGAATCACACTTGAGAATATTGAATATCCATATGTTTCCGAGGTAACCAAGTATATATAAACCAGAATTCTGAGTGAAGGTGAAGAAAAGAAGGCCGAAATGAAAGGAAGGATAAATTATTTTGATGGTGCTTTCTAAGGTATGTTATTTTCAGGTCATCTCACCATTTTTGCTATAATATTTTTTTCTATAATGATTTAGACTCTGAAATTGCTATGAAAGTGAGAAAACATATCCAAGTATCTGTGAAAAAAAATTCAGCTTGTGGGTCATTATATTTTTGGAGTTACACTTTGTGAAAAATAGAGTTTGTGGTCAGTCCCGAAACTAGTCAAAATTAGGTGTTTCGGGTAACAACGTCATAACTTCTTCATAATAGATACAAATTCAGTGAGACCAAATGTTTTAGTTAGGGTAAAATATTTAGTATGCTATGTAACAATTTTAGATCATTTCATGAAATATTTTGTGTGGGGCACACTCTACAAGGTCTCTTTCTAGAATAAGCCAGAATTCAACAAGGTATGTAATTTTTTCTATAAATCCTTTTTTGAGAGGTTCCAAGTAGTGAAACTTGGAGAAATTGCTTTAAACACATTGAAGAAAATTTTGTATCAGTTTCAGATCTTTATACATTACACGTTCAAAGTTATGATTGCTTCAAGTTAGGGTTGTTAACTAATCCAAAACTAGGCATGTGAGACTAAAGAAAAGTTTGATGAAAATGTTAGTCTCTTTTTTTTAAAGTTAAGGAAGGTTTGGAGGAATGTGATCATATACACTAGGTCTATTATAGAGCTACAAATCGTACTTGTATGATGAAATTGATGAAATCTTTTGGTTGTGGTACATGTTGAGTACATGGTTGAGACAAGTAGTTGATGAGTTGGCGCACATACATGAGGTGTAAAGTTGATGATGTTGTTACATATTGATGAGTCATAGTTGACGATTAGTTGAAACATGATTGGAACATACTTGGTACACGGTTGGATTCACTTGTTTATGGTACAGGTTGATTATAGGTTGGTGCATGGTTGATGCACTTGTTTATGGTACAAGTTGATTACAGGTTGAGGTACATGTTGATGCATGGTTCAGATTTATTGGTACAGGTTTACAATAGTATATATCACAGTGATAGTGTGACATTGGTTGCATCATTCTACTTCTACTTCAGGGTGGCAGGACGGGGCAAGGACAGGTGGTTGTAGCCACCTTCCAGTTGTATCCAGAGAGCATTGTGGGTTGTAGCCTCCTTCTGGTTGTAGCTAGAGAATTGGGAAGTTGGATCTTCCCTCAGGTTGTAGCCTGTGATACTAGGGGGTTGGAGCCTCCTTCCAGTTGCAACTAGAAAATGAAGGAATTTGGTGCTTCCAATGAATGTAATTCTTCAAGACATATAAGAAAAAAACATTCCATGGTTTTCTCCCGATTTGGTTTTCCACGTAAAGCACTAGTGTATTGTGTATGTGTGTGATTGCTTATTTCTTACTGCTCATTATTGGATAATAATTCTACATTTATATAACATTTGAAAAAAAATGATTATAATTACGCTATTACTGATTCACCCCCCCTCTCAGCAATCCAACAATTGGTATCAGAGGAGGTTCCTTCAGAAATCAGTTTAACCACTGAAAGGTAGATCACGGAGAGTACAAACTCATATAGAAATGGAATACCACAATTTGATGGACAAAAGTATGATTTTTTGAGCATAAGGATGAAGACATATATACAGGCACAAGGATTTCAAGTTTGACAATCAATTGTAGATGGATACATAGCACCAACAGTTCCACCAACAAATGACAAAGTAGTGAAACTCGGTGAGAATAATTCCAAAGCCATAAATGCACTTTTGAATGGTCTCAATGATACAATATTCACCAAAGTTTCACATTGTAAATTTTCTAAATAGATTTGGGATAAGATTTGAAATATTTATGAAGGAGATTCAAAAGTCAAAGCAAAAAAGCTTCAAACTTATAGAGGTCTGTTCGAACAACTAAAAATGAAGGAAGATAAAGATATTGCAAGATACTTCTTACGAGTCAATGTAACAGTGAATGCAATCATAGGATTGGGAGAATAAATCGATGAATATGTAATTGTTCAAAAGGTACTAATATCTCTTCCTATGAGATTCAACCCTAAGATATCAGTACTAGAAGAAAGATCGGATCTAAACTCAATAAGCATGGATGAACTACATGGAATCTTCATAGCATATGAGATGAGAACTGAACAGAAAAATCCATATGTAAAAGAAGCATACTTCAAAGCATCCAAAAGATCAAAGCAAAATAAAAAGGAACAAGAAGAATATAGAAACAACAATAACGTCTCAGAAGATGATGAAGAAGTGGCTAACTTCGTCAAAAGACTGAACAAGGGAACCAATGGTAGGTACAGAGGTAAACTTCCTTTAATTTGTTTTAATTGTGATGGTATTGGTCATTTTTATAACAAATATCCTCATAAGAAAAAGAGAAATGATGAAGGTTACTCAAAAGATAGACAGACATATAAAGGTAAAAGAACTACAAAGAAAATTTTCAAGAAAAAATTTTGCACCAAAGAAGACTCCGAAGAAGAATATGAAGAAACATATGAAGAAGAAATTGAAGAGGTAGAAGTTGACTTCCTAGAAGAATTAATGAGTGCCATAGAAGTTATCAGAAGAGAAAAGAAGAAAAGCAAGAAACTACAAGCAAAACTAGATAAGAAAAAATACACTCAAGAACTAGAACAAATGATCACAAAATTGAAGGTTTAAATAGAATAAGATAAAAGAATTGAAGAAGCACTCAAATAACAACTAGAAGGAAAGGACAAGATCATTAGAAACTTGGAAGAAAATATTGTCACACTAAGAAAGGATATTCAAAAGAAAAATATGCAGAATAGCTCAAAAGTTCTGGATGACATTATCAAAAGTCAAAAATCTTATCTTGACAAGTCCGGACTTGGATACAATCAGACAGAAAAGGGATCAAGCTCCAAAACAACAGAGCAAGAATCAAATCCAAAATGTTATGAAAAAACAATCAAAGCGGATAAAAAGATATACAAGGAAGATTACAGGGACACTCCTCCACTGAGAAGATTTAGATTTAAGAATCAACAACAGATAGACAGACCTTAAGAAGAATAAGGATTCATAAGAGCACCTTCTTTCATAATATCTTCAACCACCAGGTATCAAACTATATTTTTTTTTTTATGTTATGCGTGTAATAATTTTGGACATAAAGTTGTAAATTGCAGAGCTAACAACAGGAACAATAACTACTTTGAGAGCCATACACAAAGGGGTTATTCAAGAAGACCTAGTGAAACACAGAGAATAAGTCACAATAGGTTTGAATCTTTGAGCACTGAAGTGGAATGTTGCAAATGTAACAATTTTGGACACATGGCCAAAAATTGCAGAATGAAAGTCCCTCCAAAATAACCTCAACAGAGTCACAAATAAGAACCTCAGAAAATGATATGGATAAGAAAACAAGATCAGTATAGCAATGAAGAATGCACAGTCGCTCTACAAGCTAAACAAAAGAAACGTGGTTGGTATGTTGACAGTGAATTTTTAAAACACATGATAGGTGATAGAGACAAGTTTATTACATTACGAAAGGAAAGAGATCGATCAGTCTCCTTTGGAAATGATGATTCATACAAAATCATTGGAAAAGGCACAGTCCGAATTGAGAACAAGAATGAAAAGACAGAAAATGTTCTACTAGTAGAAGATATGAAACATAATCTTTTAAGTGTGAGTCAAATGTGTGACCAAGGTCATAAAGTTACTTTCGATTCAAAAAAGTGTGAGATAAGAAAAGAAGGTTCAGGAAAATTGGTCGCTACAACTGCAAGAACTTCAAGCA
>ML792644.1:104719-151081 GCA_009831015.1 Picea engelmannii | reverse complement strand
ACGAAACCAACCAACACTTTATGCAAGCATTGCCAACAAGGAAAGCAAACAAAGACCAGGTTCAAATCAAAGGAATATTCAACAACAAAACCACTGGAAATTGTGCATACTGATCTAGTTGGACCAACTACAACAAAATGATTGAAAGGTGAGAGATACTTTATGTTATTAGTTGATGATTATAGAAGAATGAATGCAGTTTGATTTCTCAAGAACAAATCAGAAGATTTTGAAAATTTCAAGATCTATAAGGAAATGGTTGAAAATTAGATGAATTTAAGAATCAAATGCTTAAGATCGGATAATGGAGGATAATTCACCTCAAAGGAATTTATGGACTACTGCAACAATCATAGAATAAAAAGGAAATTCTTCGTCACTAGGACACCTCAACAGAATGGATTTGTTGAAAGAAAGAACAAGGTAGTACAAGAAATGACTCGAACAATGATAATCGATTAAAAGTTGATAGATATTTTTTGGACATAGGTAGTGAATACAACAGTTCACATTCAAAATAGAGTAATGCTCAGAAACAACACTGATAAAACTCCCTACGAGCTATGGAAAGGAAGACCAACAAATGTGAAGAACTTCTGATTTTTTGGAAGCAAATGCTACATCAAAAGAGAAGATGGTAGAATGGGAAAGTTTGACTCTCGTGTGGACAAAGGAATACTTGTTGGTTACTCAAGTACAAGGAAAGCATACAAGTGTTACAGTCTAATATTAAGCAAAGTTGTGGAAAGCATCAACATAACAATTGATGAAACAGGCAGACCAGAATCAAAGAAAGAAGAAAACAAATCAATGGAACAACTTTTTGAAGAAGAAGATGAAAAAGAAGAAGAAGAGGAATATGAAGACAATCCGACAGAAGTAGAAGAGAAAGTTCAACAAGTATCTCCAAAGACACTTAGCAAATGAGTACAGAAGAATCATCCTTCAGATCAGATTATTGAAAACAAAGATGTAGGAGTTGAGACTAGAAGAAAAATCCATTCATCAGAACAAACACACCTAGCACTCTTATCTACAATTGAACCAAACTCTTTTGAAGAAGCCAACAATGATGAATTTTGGAATAAGGCCATGGATGATGAATTGGATCAAATAGAGAAAAATGACACTTGGGAATTGGTTCCAAGACCAAAGAATAAGAATGTGATCGACACAAAATGGGTTTTCAGGAATAAATTGAATGAAGATGGACAATTTACAAGGAATAAATCTAGATTGGTATGTAAAGGATATGCACAGATTGAATGAATCAACTTTGAAGAGACATTTTCCCCAGTTGCTAGAATGGAAGAAATTTGTTTTCTTTTAGCTTATGCATGCTCCAAAAATGTTAAAGTATATCATATAGATGTAAAATCATATTTTTTGAAGGGGGAACTTGAAGAATAAGTCTACATTGAACAACCCGAAGGATTTCAGTTGTCAGAGAACACAGACTATGTGTGTAAATTAAAGAAGGCTTTGTATTGTCTAAAAAAAACTCCTAGATCATGGCACTCCAGACTGGATAAGTATCTGCAACAGGAAGGGTTCAGAAAAGGAAGTGTAGACAACAACCTCTACATCAAGGTAAGTTAAGTTAATTGCAGTTTATGTTGATATTATTTTTGGTAGTGATGAAGATAGGTTAAACAAGAAATTTGCAAAAGACATGCAGAATGAATTTGAAATGTTGTTACTTGGAGAACTATCCTTTTTCCTAGGACTTCTGATACGTCAAAGAAACCAAGGAATTTTTATTTCTCAAACCAAGTATATCAGAGAAATGCTAAAGAGGTTTGGAATGAAATATTGCAAACCAGTTATCACTCCCATGCAAACCAGTTGTAAGTTGAGAAAAGATAATGATTCAAAGTCTACAGATCAAAGGCAATGTAGGTCAATTATTAACAACCTACTATATGTGACAGCATCCAGACCAGATGTAATGCAGGTTGTTGGACAAGTGGCATGATTTCAAGCGACACCAAAGGAATCACATGTATTAGCAGTAAAGAGGATCTTCAGATATCTCAAAGGAACATAAGAGTTTGGATTATGGTATACAAAAGGAAAAGATCTATCACTTATTGCCTACACAGATGCAGATTGGGCAGGTTGTATTGATGACCGACAAAGCACCAGTGGAGTAGTGTTCTACTTAGGTGAGTGTTTAGTATCATGGATAAGAAAGAAACAATCATCAGTATCTCTATCTATAGCTGAGGCAGGGTATATTGTAGCAGCAACTTGTTGTACATAGGTTCTTTGGATGAAACAAAATTTGACAGATATACAGATTGAGTATGATGAGCCCATTCCAATATATTGTGATAATAAAAGTGTCATCAGTATCTCAAAAAACTCGACAATGCACTCCAAGACTAAACACATTCCAATCAAGTATCACTTTCTACAGGAACATGTTGCAGAAAAGAACATCCGAGTTGAGTATGTGGGCACAAAATAACAAGTGATAGACATATTTACAAAACCACTTCCATGGGAAGCCTTTGAATATCTTCACCAAAGACTTGGAGTGATTTCTACTCCAAAAATGAATTCTTTTTTAATTCTTTTTGAATGCTTATTTTATATGTCTTAGATGTACACGAGGAAGCACCACAAGAGGACATTTTGTCAGGGGGAGCAGCGCCAAATGGAAAGATACCTTGGCCATTGATGACAAAGGGGGAGAGATTTATCAGGTGCAGAAGAAAAAGGCATGGTTGTAGGAGGAGCAGATTTATCATATGAAGAGGACAGAGGCATGGTTCTAGGGGGAACATAAGTGATATGATTTCAGTGTTTCATCAAAGTGTTTCCATCAATGCCAAAGGGGGAGATTGTTGATTAAGGTTGGTTTTCATTGATGTCAACCCTTGAAGAAAGACCTGTAGCATAAAGGTTTGGGTAATGGAGCCAATATTGTTTGATGTAAATATGAATCATTATTGTTTTTTCATTGTTGATAAGAAGTAAATATGGATGAACTCCAAAGTGGTCCCCTTATGGTGAAATTCCTCACGGGAAGATGCTTTGTGGAGTAAGAGAACCCATGCTTAATTGTTGAATAATGAGATGAAGGAAAGTGATTTTGTTAGGGAAAATATCCTATATGTATAGTGCTTGTCATTTCATTTCTGGTGTTATGTGGAACGTTACATAATTCCTCACGGTTAGAGAGTTATGGCCATGAGAAGTTGGAGACCCCAGGTTTGGGTAATGGACCCAAGTTTGTTTGATGGGTAACAGTATGATTTATGATATATTTTTAGATAATAATATTCTATATGTATATTAGATGTCATTCCATTTTTGGTGGTATGTAGAACGTGACATAACTCCTCACAGTTTGAGAGTTATGGCCTTACGAAGTTGGAGGACCCTCATATGTCATCTAGAAGCCCCAAAAGGTCAAAGTAATCAAAGTGGTTTAAGAGATTTTAAAAGGTAAATAATAAAGTAAAGTGATGAGTTTATTATAATTCAACGTGAATACAAAATAAATTATTTCAATAATAAATTTAATGGATAAATTAGAAGTGGACCCAACCCTAAAATAAGGAAAGTGGGCCAAGTGACCTAGAAGATGTTTTTAAGGAAGTTACTTGGAGAGTATAAATAAGAGGAAAGGCTCTCTCATTTAAATCACACTTGAGAATATTGAATATCCATATGTGTCTAAGGTAAACAATGATATACAAACCATAATTATGAGTGAAGGTGAAGAAAAGAAGGCCGAAATGAAAGGAAGGATAAATTCTTTTGATGGTGCTTTCTAAGGTATGTTATGTTCAGGTCATCTCACCATTTTCACTATAATTTCGTTTTCTATAATGATTCAGACCATGAAATTGCTATGAAAGTGAGGAAACATATCCAAGTATCTTTGAAAAAAAATTCATCTTGTGGGTCCTTGTATTTTTGGAGTTATACTCCGTGGAAAATAGGGTTTGTGGCCAATCCTGAAACTAGTCAAAATCAGGTGTTTCGGGCAAAAATGTCATAAATTCATCATAACAGATCCAAATTCATTGAGACCAAATGTGTTGGTTAGGGTAGAATATGGATTATTCTTTTTAACATTTACAGATCATTTCATCAAATATTTTGTGCGGGGCACACTCTACAAGGTCATTCTCTAGAGTAAGCGAGAATTCAACAAGGTATGCCATTTTTTCTATAACTCCTTTTCTGAGAGGTTCCAAGTAGTGAAAATTTGCGTAATTGCATAAAAAACACTGACGAACATTGTGTATCAGTTTCATGTATTTATACATTATAGTTTCAAATTTATAATTACTTCAATTTAGGGTTTTTGACTAATCCAAAACTAGGCATGTGAGACTAAAGAAAAGTTTGATGAAAATGCTAGTCTCTTATTTTTAAAGTTTAGGAAGTTTTGCAGGAATGTGATCATATACACTAGGTCTATTATATAGCTACAAATCAGATTTGTATGATGAAATTGACGAGGTCTTTTGGTTGTGGTCCATGTTGAGTACATGGTTGAGACAAGTAGTTGATGAGTTGGTGCACATACATGAGGTGTATAGTTGATTATGTTAGTACATATTGATGAGTCATAGTTGACGAGTAGTTGACACATGATTGGAACATACTTGGCACATGGTTGGATGCACTTGTTTATGGTACAGGTTGATTACAGGTTGGTGCATGGTTGATGCACTTGTTTATGGTACACTTTGATTACAGGTTGGTCCACGGTTGATGCAGTTGTTTATGGTACAAGTTGATTACAGGTTGAGATACATGTTGATACATGGTTGATGCATGGTTCATATTTATTGGTACATGTTTACAACGGTATATCTCACAGTGATAGTTTGGCAGTGGTTGCATCATTCTACTTCTACTTCAGGGTGGCAGGACGGGGCAAGGACAGGTGGTTGTAGCTACTTTCTGGTTGTATCTGAAGAACATTGAGGGTTGTATCCTCCTTCTGGTTGTAGCCAGAGAATTGGGGAGTTGGAGCTTCCCTTAGGTTGTAGCTTGAGAAACTAGGGGGTTGGAGCCTCCTTCTAGTTGCAGCTGGAAAACAAAGGAGGTTGGTGCTTCCAATGAATGTAATTCTTCAAGACATATAAGAAAAAAACATTCTGTGGTTTTCTCCCAATTTGGGTTTCCACATAAAACACTGGTGTATTGTGTATGTGTGTGATTGTTTATTTCTTACTGCTCAGTATTGGATAATAATTCTACATTAATATAACATTTGAAGAAAAAAGATTATAATTACTCTATTACTGATTCACCTCCCCTCTCAGTAATCCAACAAACCTATAATCAACCTGTACCATAAACAAGTGCATCAACCATGCACCAACCTGTACCACACAACTTGTAATCAACTTGTACCATAAAAAAGTGCATCCAACCATATACAAAGTATGTACCAATCATGTGTCAACTACTCATCAACTATGACTCATCAATATGTACCAATATCATCAACTATACACCTCATGTATGTGCCAACTCATGAACTACTTGTCTCAACCATGTGCCCAACATGTACCTCAACCAAAAGATCTCATTAATATCATCATCCAAATATGATTTGTAACTCTTTAATAGACATGGTGTATATGATGACATACCTGCAAACCTTCCTTAACTTTAACAACAAGAGACTAGCATTTTCATCAAACTTTTATTTAGTCTCACATGACTAGTTTTGGATTAGTCAACAACCCTAACTTGAAATAATCATAAATATGTACGTGTAATGAATAAATATATGAAAATGATACACAATGTTCTTCAGTGGGTTTTATGAGATGATCTATAAATAACATACCTTAGAAAGCATCATCAATAGAATTTATCCTCCCTTGAATTCCAACCTTCTTTTCTTCACCTTCCCTCTGAAATTCAACTTATATATCCTTTGGATACCTCAATAACCTATAGATATTCAATATTCTCAAGTGTGATGTAAAATGAGAGAGCCTTGCCTCTTATTTATACTCTCCATATTCTAGGTCACTTAACCTATTTTCCTCATTTTTAGGGTTAACCACTTTCCATAATTAGAAAGTTCTCCATAACTTTATCATTTAAATATTCCTCCTTGACTTTGTCACCTCACTTTATCATTTAAATAATCTTCTTTGATTTTGTCACTTCACTTTATTATTTAAATAATCCTTCTTTAGTTTTTCACTTTAATTTATCATTCAAATAATACTTTCTTCTTTGCAAGATCTTTGACTTCTTTGACCTTTTGGGGCTTCAAGCCAACATATGAGGGTCCTCCAACTTCGTAAGGCCATAACTCTCAAACCATGAGGAGTTATATAATGTTCCACATACCACCAGAAATGGAATGACATGTACTATCCATATAAAATAGTATTACCTTAAAATATATTAAAACTGATACCATTATACATGAAACAACCTTGGGTCCATTACCCAAACCTTTGTGCTACCAGACTTTCTTCAAGGGTTGACATCAATGACAACCAACCTTAATCAACAATACCATTTCATGGTAGTTTTATTTTGTGAGGAATTACGTATATTCAATATCTTAAAAAAAAAAAATTAACATATGTTGATTGTGTTCATGTGCCTTGCAAATTCCTATTGATGTTTAATATTATTCAAAATATTCGAGACAACAAGATTTTTCAAGAACAATAGGTCGAACAAGTTTCCAAATTAACACAATCTATATTTGATTATAGATGTAGATACATAGACTTTAATATGCCATATATTTACTATTTGTCATTTGAGAATAACTTCAAGTAACATTTAAAGAAATTCAAGGCTATAAATGTAAAAATACATATTTATTGATGCATGTACTTCCAAACCATTGTATATTTCAACCCTTTACTAAATTCTAGGCACAAATCACCCCAGTATACATAATTTAGAGTTTAAAACATATAAATTGTCTCGTAACTTGTAACTTCTAAATTAACAAGACCATACAATGATTTTAATTCCTAGGGTGTGCATTTTTCATCATTCCCCATTTTCATGCATTTGTATGCATTTACACGGAATATTTTATCCTTTATGCACACGAGAGGATTTTTCATTTGATAATTCAGAACTAAAAGTATGAACATATGTTAAATGATATCATACAAACTCCACAAATTGAACCACTCAATTTGGAGGATATATGAGTCTTAGACGTGCACCTTGTAGTAAGATGGTTTTACCCTTCATTTTACAAAAAATCTTGAATCTTGGTTCAAGTTAGATGTCCTTATTCATTTGAAAATGCCCTTCAAGTGATATATATATATATATATATATTAAATTCACCCCAAAACTTGTATTACTAAATTTGGAGCTATATAGAAGCATGGGTGTGCATTTCCATTAGGCCACCTTCTATTGTTTTCATATCTCAATTTAAAATGCATATTTTGTCTCTATTACACATCAACCACTTTTATGTTTGCAAATGAAAATTTAAATATGTAGAAAGGTGTAAAATTATACACCCTTAGAAACTTGTATCACTCAAATTTCGGGTGTGTTAATACCCAGGTGTGCATTTTCATGAAGTCTGGCATGCATTTTGCATAGGGGAAAAAATTACAATTTAAAACAAAAACATGTATTTATTAAGTGTGATTGTGCATTTTTAGATGTGGATTCTCTAACAAGCTTAAATAAGGGTTTTTTGCAATAATAGAAACTAAAATCCTATTGTTTTATGTAACCATAGAAACCCTAATAGTAATCATAAATATGATCCCATATCGAGAACATTGTTAAAATCCAACCTTTTGCATTTTATCGAAATCCAATATTTTTGTAATTAGGGAAAGAGAAAATCCTTGACATATTGCTCTAGTATATAGTCTTTAGGGTTAACAACATATCCATAGTCCTGTAATTTGTAACTTGTAAATTACCAACACCATACATGGATTTATCTTCCTAGGGTGTGCATTTTTCATCATGTCATGTTTTCATGAAATTTTATGCATTTTTTCCTTTATGAATTTTTATGCAATTTTTTGCATTTACAAGGCAGTTTTTACCCTCTTTGCACATTAGATGGTTTTTGGTTTCAAAATGCACAACTAAAGGTATTACAATATGTAAAATGTTCAAATACAAAATCCATAATTTGAACCACTCAATTTGGAGGTTGTATGAGTCTTAGGCGTGCATCTTATAGTAAGATGGTTTCACCCTCCATTTTACAAAAAATCTCGAATCTTTGTTCAAGGTAGAAGTCCATATTCATTTGAAAATGCACTCTAGATGATACACACACACACACACACACACACATAGTGTTATTAACTTCACCCCCAAAACTTATATCACTAAATTTGGAGCTATATAGAAGCATGTGAGTGCATTTCCATTAGGTCACTTTCTACTATTTTGGTCTCTCGATTTACATGAAGATTTTTCCTCTTTTACATAGCAGCCATTTTTATATAAAAAAATGAAAATATAAATATGTATATAGGTGTAAGATTGTATATGACACCCTCAACAATTTGAATCACTCAAATTTCATGTGTGTTATTGGATTACTACGAGGGGGGGTGAATCAATAATAGAGCAATTTAATCCATTTTAACCATATAATCGAAGTGTTATATCAATGTATCATTACCATCAAATAACTGCAGAGTAAATAAGAAATGAACAAATGAAAAATCATACACATACACAATAGATCAATGTTTTACGTGGAAACCCTAAGTGGGAGAAAATGACATAATGTTTTTTCTTATATGTCTTGAAGAATTACATTCATTAGAAGCACCAACTTCATTTTTTTTTCAGCTGCGACTGGAAGGATGCTCCAACCACCTTGTTTCTTAGGCTACAACTTGAGGGAAGACCCAAATCCCCTATTCTCTGGCTACAACCAGAAGGAAGCTACAACCCCCTATGTTCTCCGGCTACAATCGAAAAGTGGATACAACCACCTATCCTTGGCTCGTCCAACCTCCATGAACTAGAAGTAGAATGATGGAACCACTGTCACACTATCACTGTGAGATATATGACTATAAGCCTGTACTGATAAACCTAAACCATGCATCAACCTGTACCTCAACCTGTAATCAACCTATACCATAAACAAGTGCATCAAACATGAACCAACCTATACCAAACAACCTGTAATCAAACTGGACCATAAACAAGTGCATCCAACCATGTACCATGTAAGAATCATGTGTCAACTACTCATCAACTATGACTCATCAATATGTACCAACATTATCAACTATACACCTCATGTATATGCCAACTCATCAACTACTTGTCTCAACCATGTAAGAAACATGTACCTTAACCAAAATCCGTCATCAATTTCATCATCCAAATATGATTTGTAAATCTGTAATAGACTTGGTGTATATGATCACATACCTGCAAACCTTCCTTAACTTTCACAACAAGAGACTATCCTTTTCATCAAACTTTTCTTTAGTCTCGCATAACTAGTTTGGGATTAGTCAACAACCCTAACTTGAAATAATCATAACTATGTACCTATAATCAATAAATATCTGAAAATAGTACACATTGTTCTTCCTATTTTTGGGTGAAATTCCTTCAGGTGTCACGACTTGGAACCTCTCAGAAAAGGAGTTATCACAAAAATGGCATACCTTGTTGAATTATGGATTATTCTAGAGAGCGTCCTTGTAGAGCATCCCCAACACAAAATATTTTTGAATTGATTTGAAACTATTAAACAAAATACTAGAGCATGTAATCTCACCAACACATTCTGTCTTACTTAATTTGGATCTGTTATGAAGAAGTTATGACGTTTTTACCCGAAACACTTGTTTTAGACTAGTTTCAAGACTAGACAAAAACCCTATTTTCCACGGAGTGTAACTCCAAAAATACAATGATCCACATTGACACAGACCCCTTTTGCCCTTGGGCTAAGATCTGCTCAGGATCATTCTAAATTATCCTTAAGCCGAAGCGGCTTCTTTGGCTCCCTGTTGAAACCTTTAACAAATCCGATCCACAAGTCCTTGTGAAAACTTGCCTTGAGAAACTAACACCAAGAGTGAGCCTTACACTTCCATATGACCACGACCTGGTCCCTACACAAGCTCCTTTCACAACTCACATGTTCGCAGGTTGAAGACCCTTGAATTTTTCTTTAGCCAACGCCAATACCTGAGACACGATGGGATATGGCTCCACCTTGTTAGCACCCTCCACCCATAACCACCGGCTAGGGCTAAGCACTAGTCTCACTCACAACTCGCGAGTTGGAAGGTTGAACCTTCAGGCCCTTCTTTTATGAAACTATGAGACACGAAATTCAGAGAAGGTTTAACTCCTTCAACGCTTCTCGGAACTTGCAACTTCACGACTTGAGTTGTTGAGCCTTTATGCTCCTTTCTTATGAGAACCCAAAGCATGAGAAGTCAACATGGTGTTGACTCCTTCCCAGGTGATGAGTGTCCACCTATCAACCATGCGGTCCCCACTTGATGGACATGCCACGTTCTCGCCCGAGACCCCGACCCTTAGCTCTTTGTGACTCCTGTAGTCAAAATTGATTCCTCCCAACATGTAAAACCTAGATACGTGATATAGTGAAGAGGTTCTGATCCAATGGTTGTTCCTACTTCTTCAGATCCAATGATTTCCCTACTTCTCACTATTCAGTAATTCGCACAACCAAAGGATTTGGTCTATCCTCCGAACTCATGATATGCAATACCCCATGAAGATTCATATATGACGGTTCTTCTGCGGCTTGGATCCAATGGTCTGGATCTCTTCCTTCGCTTATCGCAACTTGGGACTTCGTGAATCCAAGTGTTTGGTCTTATACCTCCAAACTCATGAACCCTGAGTTCATGAAATGATTTGTTGGCCTAAAATGACCACGATCGATGGTCTTCATTGATCCTCGAAATCAACATAATGGATTCGTCCAACCCTTATCCACCCTGCAACTCCTTTGGATCCTACGGTCCTCACAACTTTGTGTGTTATCCACGGAGAATTTCGACTGTTCGATTTCTTCCTCAAGAATCTCTGTGAAACGAGCCAATGTTCTTCCCTCGAAACATAACCTTCTGCATGATGATTTCGCTTCCTCATCTCCCTTTGAACAATTCAAAGGTGTCAATCCTCCTGAGATTTAACTGGTAAACTTGAGTCTCTAAAAGGACTCTTGCACGCACTCCTTGTGGCAATATTTCAAATACTTCTGGGTATTTGATCTTTCGACTGTGTACACTTTCTGCAACAATAGTCCTTCAACCTTTCAACCTTAGTTGATAAGTTCTAAGGCATCAACTAGCTTATGCACACCTTGCACAGTTTTCAGTGCTTCACCTGCACTTCTGATGGAATGAGACAACAGTATCCCTCCTGAGATTTCTAAGATAAAACTCAAAACCCTTGTCAACGCACACCTTGTAGACGTTTCACTGCACTCCTTGCATGAACTCTCTCAGGATGAGAAACAATGGAAACTCATTCTCTTTCTCTCTCAGACTTCATACATTCAACATTAAATCATACATTCAACACAACATAGCATTATAACAAATGCATAATAGAGAGAATAAAACAATTGTAAGCATACCACTCAACATATGTAAACAGTAAGCATCATAACACCATGAAATCTGAGTCAAAGCTTCATATATTAACTCAACTACTCTTGTACATGGGTTCTTCTCTACAACTATCTGCTACACCTCAACATCTTGTAAAATGTCTCTTCTTCTCTTGTAATGATATAACAACAATTACCATGATACAAAGGCGAAGGTGTTTATATCCATTCTCCCTCCTACGCTCTAACTATCTAATCTATGAATTCAAATCTACTTACTTTCATTAACTGGGCTTAAGTGCCTTTTACATTGACAGATGAGACAAAATCGCTCAAGATATGTTTACAACATGCAAGTATGTTTCCCTTAACTACTACATTAACATATTTTCATTAGTTTTTCAAAAACATTTCAAAATGTGAAAAATGTGTGTTGCGCTCCTCCAGCTGTCTTCTGCCTTCATGCTCACTTTGTTGGCAGCTTACGTTGCTCCTGCATCATACTCCCTCTCTCAAAAAATTTCATGAACTCCCATTCATGAGCTCTTGCACGTTCTGTCCATGCTTATGGATTTCTGTTTCATCTTGACAATTGACATCTTCAACTGGGTGTCCTTTCCACTTGACCAAGTATTCAAAATACTCTTTTCTCCTGGTCTTTTTTCTGACCCTCTTGTCAATTATACTTTCCATCTGTGGATTTTTAGCTATAGGCATTTGTTTTGTCCATTGAACCTCTTTTTGTTCATTTTCTGCTCCTGCTTCTTCAATTCTATAAGGGTACAAATCCGCAACATTGAATATCGGTGAGATTTCGATCCCATCGGGTAATTCAATCTCATATGCATTTGCCCCAAATTTCCTTATGACCTTGAATGATCCAATATTTTTAATCTTTAGTTTATTATGCATTCCCCTTGGGAACCTTTCCTTCCTCAGATGTGCAAGAATCAGATCACCAACTTCGAATTGAAGTTCTCTCCTGTGTTGATCTGCTCTCCGCTTGTATTCTTGACTTGAATTCTGCAATCACTCCTTAATTTGGTTGTGAAGCTCCTTTATTGCTTCTGCAAAGTCCTCTACACTAGCACTCCTGAATTCATCTTGTTTTGAATCTTTCAATTCAAAAAATCCCCTTGGTTTCATTCCATATACAATCTGGAATGGACTCTGCCCAGTGCTTCTGTTGAGTGAGTCATTATAAGAAAATTTTTCCTATGGTAGAATGTGATCCCACTGACTGTGGTGTTCAGTCACTAAGCTCCTCAACAAGTCTCCCAAGATTTTGTTCAGGACTTCTTTCTGCCCATCCATTTGAGGATGATATGCTGAGCTAAAAGACAAACTTGTCCCCATCTTTTTCCACAAAGTTCTCTAGAAATGTCCAACGAACTTGGTATCCCAATTATACTAAATACTCCTTGGTAAGCCGTGAAGTCTGATGACTTCCTTGAAAAATAGGTTCACAATATGAGTTGTGTCACTGGTTTTCTGTCATGGTATGAAATGTGACATTTTTTAAAATCCGTCGACTACCACAAAGATTGAATCATATCCTCTTTGTGTTCTTGGCAATCCCAATATGAAATCCTTGCTCACTATGTCCCATGACCTTTCTGGTATGGGTAATGGTTGATATAACCCTATGTTCTATCTCTTCCCTTTTATGTGTCGACAAATCCTACATATGTCCACAAATTTCTTAACATTTGTCCTCATCCCTAGCAAAAAATATGAGCCATTCAACTTTGATAATGTCTTATCATGACCAAAGTGTTCAGCCAATCCTCCTCTATGTTTTTCCTTCAACAGATTCTCCCTCATGGAGCATTTTGGAATACATAGATGATTTCCCCAAAATAATAACCCATCCTGGATCATATACTCAATCCATTGGCTTCTGTCCCTGAGAACTATATTCTCAGATGCCTCATATGCCTCATTAAAATCTGGGTCATCCCTATACATTTCTTTGAGGTTATCAAACCTAAAGTCTTGACTCTGAATTACTGCATAAACAAACATTTCCTGCTCAAAGCATCAACAACTTTGTTAGTAGTTCCAGAAATATGCTTGATTACAAAAGTAAAATTCTGCATGAATTCAACCCATTTAACATGTTTTTGGTTCAACTTCTCCTGTTGAGTCATGAATTACAAAGCGTGATTATCATTGTACAAAACAAACTCTTTGGGAACCAAATAATGTCTCCATTTCTTTAGTGCTTGTATGACTGCATATAATTCCTTGTCATATGTTGAGTACTTAATCTTCGGTTCATTAAGTTTTTCACTAAAGTATGTGATCAGCCTATCGTCTTGGCTCAATACTGCTCCAATTGCAAATCCACTCGTGTCACACTTGACCTAGAAAATCTTGCTAAAATCCGGCAAAACTAGAATTGGTTGCTCAGTGATCCTCTTCTTTAGCAGATTGAAGCTCTTCTCTTCTTCTTCTGTCCAGTGAAAATATTTGTGTCTTTTATTCACCGTATCCATCATTGGTGTGCTAATTCCACTGAAGTTTCAGATGAATTTCTTGTAGAAACTTACCAGACCATGGAAGCTTCAAACTTCAAACATATTTTTCGGTGATGGCCAATTATTAATCACATTTACCTTTTCGAGATCCATCTTCAAATCATTTAGAGAGATAAAAGAACCGAAATAAATGAGTTTTCCTCATAAATGATGATTTCTTCATATTAATCAACAATTTCTCTTGTTGTAATCTCCTCATCATTGCAGCTAAATGCATTAAGTGCTCTGCTTCTGTCTTGCTGAAAATTAATATTTCATCAAGATATACAATGATGAATTTCCCTATGAAATCCTTCATGACTTCATTCATCAGTCTCATGAAAGTACTAGGTGCATCATTAAGCCAAATGGCATGACAAGCCATTCGTATAGCACCTCATTTGTCTTGAATGTTGTCTTCCATTCATCACCTTCTCTCATTCAAATTTGATGATACCCGCTTTTCAAATTAACCTTTGAAAAAAATATTTCTCCACTCAAGCAATCCATCAAGTCATCCATCCTTGGCAATGGAAATTTGTATCTGATGGTAATCTTATTGATTTCTCTTAAGTCTGTACACATCCTCCAGCCTCCATATTTATTTGGGCTGAGCACTGTTGGAACAACTCATGGACTCAAGATTTCTCTAATCAATCCTTTGCTCATTAAGTCCTAGACCTGCCTCTTGACTTCCTCATTTTCCTATGGCGTCAACCTATACACAGATTTGTTTGGTAAACTAGCTCCAAGTATAATATCGATGTGATGGATTATACTCCTAATAGATGGCAACGAACAAGGTAGTTCATCCACTACTATATCAACAAAATCTCCCAGCAACTTTTGGATTTCTTCTGGTAAATCATCTATCCTTGTACTGGTTAAAAAAAATTTAGTCTTCCTGACCACAATAAATTGTGTGTCTTCCTTCTTCTTAACGTCCTTAAGAAGTTCCTTCCCACTCATGAGAAGTACAGTGTTTCTCATCTCTATTTTCACCTCTTGGTTTTTAATTGACAACAACATGTTCATCCTCCCATTCTTCTCCAGGGTGCACATGTTCTTTCTCCCATCATGAATCACGTTCCTGTCATATTGCCATGGTCTACCCAACAATAGATGACAAACATCCATGGGAATGACATCACATAATATTTCATCCTTATATCCCCCTATTTTAAATTCAACTAAACACTATTTAGTGACATTTACCTAATGTCCTTTTTGTAGCCACGAAACTTTCTATGGGCTTGGATGTACAACAGTCTCCAACTGCATATTTTCTACCATCTTTGTAGATACGAGATTGTTTGTGCTACTGCTGTCCACTATGAATTTTCATACTCTATCTTTAGTTTTGCAAGCAGTCCATAACAGACTGTTTCTTTGGGCTAGGTTCTTTGCCTCCTTCTCTGGCTTCAAGAGAACTTTCCTCATCATCAAAGATCTTCCACCCTCAGCATATTCTGCCTCAACATTCCTTCCTTGAGCTTTGACAATGTGAGTTTCACCATCATATTTTTTCTTATCTGAACACTCATAGGATTTATGTTCAATTTTTCCTTAGACAAAGCATTTTACTTTACCACCTTTTCCTCTTCCTCTTCCTCTAGCTCGAGGAAAAGCATTTCTATCAACATACTTCCCTCTCTGTGAGATTCCTCCTCTCTCATGTTGAGTTTGATGTTTCTTCCCCTCTTCTTTAGATTTGTGAGTTCCATCTTGGGCAATTGTTTTACCTCTAGCTTGACTTCTACCTCGACCTCTTTGACCTTGCTTCTGGCTCAACTTCTCTTCATATTTTAGAGCTATATGAGAAGCATCTTCCACAGTCTGAATGGTCATCATGCTCATCTCATATTGAATTTCATATCGTAGACCATTCATGTACTTGGAAAAATTTTCATCATCGCTTTCCCGATGACCTTCTCTGATGATTATCTTGTAGAATTCTTCAGTGTATTCTTTCACTGACATCAACTTCTATCTCAAATTTTGCATATTCTGAAATAGAGTGATCTGATAATCCTTGGGTATAAATTTGGATTTCATCTTTGAAACCATTATGTCCCAACTCTTGATTTTCTGCTTACCTTTGGAGCGTCTGTCAGCCTACAGTTCATCCCACCATAGTGTTGCATGCCATTTAAGTCTAGTAATGGCATGTTTGACTTTCTTGTCTTCCTTGACATCCTCATAGTTGAAGTATATTTCTAGATATCTAATCTTGTCTCGAAGCTCTTCAACATCTAAGTTTCCTCCATACACTGGAATGTCCATTTTTTCTCTGGCACCTATCCTTGTAATAACCCTAAATAGGCATTCATTTGCAACATCTTCGACTGTGACTTCTCCTCCTTCGTGTCCAACTTCATTTTCACTTTCATCTTCATTGATATCCCGAATGTCAACTGTGCACCTCTGTGTTGTCTCCATGGCATCAAGCCTGACATGTAACTCACTCATTTCTCTTTCCACTGCTAGATCAGGCATTGGTCTTTCTCTTCTTCTGGGTGGCATGGATGAGATTTTTTTTTTCTTTTCTCTACCATAGAAAGAAAATACTTGTTATGTGCTATGATACCACAACTGATGCAGACCCCCTTTTCCCTTGGGCTTAGATCCTCTCAGGATCATTCTAAATTCTCCTTAAGCCAAAGCGGCTTCTTTAGCTCCCTGCTGAAACCTTTAACAAATCCGATCCATAGGTCCTTATGAAAACTTGCCTTGAGAAAATAACACCAAGAGCGAGCATTATGCTTCCGTACGACCATGACCTGGTCCCTGCACAAGATCCTTTCGCAACTTATGTGTTTGCGAGTTGAAGACCCTCAAATTTTTCTTCACCCAACACCAATACCTGAGACACAATGGGATATGGCTCCACCTTGTTAGCGCCCTCCACCCGTAACCACTGGCTAGGGCTAAGAACTAGTCTCACTTGCAACTCACGAGTTGGAAGGTTGAACCTCCAGGCCATTATTTTATGAAACTCTGAGACGCAAAATTCAAAGAAGGTTTGACTCCCTCGGCGCTTCTCAGAACGTGCAACTTCGCGACTTGAGTTGTTGATCCATTGTGCTCCTTTCTTACGAGACCCCAAAGCATAAGAAGTCAACAGGGTGTTGACTCCTTCCCAGGTGATAAGTGTCCACCTGTCAACCAGGCGGTCCCCACTTGATGGACGTGCCATGTGCTTGCCCGAGACCTCGACCCTCGGCTCTTCGTGACTTCTGCAGTCGAAACTGATTCCTCCCAACCTTCGAAACCCCGATACGCGATATAGCGAAGAGGTTATGCTCCAATGGTTGTTCCTACTTGTTCATATCTAGAGGTTTCCCTACTTCTCTCTATTTGGGAATTCGCACAACCAAAGGATTTGGTCTATCCTATGAACTCAGGATATGCGATGCCCCACAAAGATTTAGATCTGACGGTTCTTCAACGAATTGGATCCAACGGTCTATATCTCTTCCTTCGCTTCTCTCAACTCAAGACTTCGCGACTCCATGAGTTTGGTCTTCCACCTCCAAACTCACGAACCCCAAGTTCACAATGATCCAACAACCCAAACTGACCATGATCGATGGTCTTTGTTGATCCTTGACACCAACATAATGGGTTCGTCCAACCCTTATCCAGCCTACAATTCCTCTGGATCCTACGGTCCTCACAACTTTGCACGTTCTCCACGGAGAATTTTGACCGTTCGATTTCTTCCTCAAGAATCTCTATGAAACGATCTAATGTTCTTCCCTAGAAACTTAACCTTTTGCGCAATGATTTTGCTTCCTCATCTCCCTTTGAACACTTCAAAGGTGTTGATCCTCCTGAGATTTAATTGGTAAACTCAAGTCTCTAAAAGGACTTCTGCACACACTCCTTGCGATAATATTTCAAATACCTTGGGTATTTGATCTTTCGACTCTGTGCACTTTCTGCAACAGCAATCCTTCAACCTTTCAACCTTAGTTGATAAGTTATAAGGCCTTGACTAGCCTACGCACACCTTTCATGGTTTTCTATACTTCACCTGCACTTCTGCTGGAATGAGAACAATGGTATCCCTCCTGATATTTCTGAGATAAAACTCAGAACCCCTGTCAATGCACACCTTGCAAATGTTTCACTACACTCCTTGCAGGAACTCTCTCAGGATGAGAAAGAATTGAAACTCATTCTCTTTCTCTCTCAGACTTCATACATTCAACACAACATAGCATCATAACAAATGCATAATAGAGAGAATAAAACAACTGTAAGAATGCCACTCAGCATATGTAAACAGTAAGCATCATAACACCATGAAATCTGAGTCAAAGCTTCATATATTAACTCAAATACTCATGTACATGGGTTCTTCTCTACAGTTGTTTTCTATAGCTCAACAACTTGTAAAATTTCTCTTTTTCTATTCTAATGATACAACAACAATTACCATGATACAAAGGTGAGGGTGTCTATATCCGTTCCCCCTCCTATGCTCTAATTGTCTAATCTATGAATTCAAATCTACCTACTTTCATTAACTGGGCTTAAATGCCTTTTACATTGACAGATGAGAGCAAGTCTCTCAAGATCTATTTACAACATAAAAAGTATGTTTCCCTTAACTACTACATTAAAATCTGTTCATTAGTTTTTCAAAAAAAATTCAAAATGTGCAAAATGTGTGTTGCTCTCCTCCAGCTGTCTTCTGCCTTCATTCTCACTTAGATGGCTTCTTATGATGCTCCTGCATCACACATGCTGAATTTTTTACCACAGATACTTGGATATGTTTCCTCAATGGCCTATCAATTTCACGGTCTGAATCATTCTAGAAAAAAAATTATTGTGAAAATGGTGAGATGACCTATAAATAACATACCTTAGAAAGCATCATCAAAAGAATTTATCCTCCCTTGAATTCTGGCCTTCTTTACTTTCGATTCCCTCTGAAATTAGGCTTAGATATACTTTGGTTACCTTAGTTACCTATAGATATTCAATATGCTCAATTTTTATGCAAACTGAGAGAACCTTGCCTCTTATTTATACTCTCCAAGTAGCTTCCTTAGAAGCATCTTCTAGGTCACTTTTCCCACTTTCCTTATTTTAGGGTTAACCCAGTTCTAATTTCTCCATTAAATTTATTATTTAAATAATTTGTTTTGTATTCTCCTTGAATTATAGTACACTCATCACTTCACTTTATTATTTAACTTTTAAAATCTCTTAAACCACTTTGACTACTTTAACCTTTTGGGGCTTCTCAATGACATATGAGGGTGCTCCAAGTTCATAAGGCCATAACTCTTAAACAATGAGGAGTAATCTGAAGTTCCACATACCACCCGAAATGGAATGACATGTACTATACATATAGAATAGTCTTACCTGCAAATATATAAAAATTCATACCATTATCCATCAAACAAGCTTGGGTCCATTACCTAAACCTAGGTTCTCCAAATTCTCATGGAATAACTCTCTAACCGTGAGGAGTTATGTGATGTTCCACATACCATTGAAAATGGAATGACATTTACTATCCATATAGAATATATTACCTTCAAATATATTAAAAATCATACCATTATACATGAAAAAAACTTGGGTCAATTACCCAAACCTTTGTGCTACTAGAATTCGCTACTAGACTTTCTACAAGGGTTGACATTAATGACAACCAAACTTAATCAACAATATACACCTTTGGAATTTATTGAAACACTCTAATGCAATAATGAAATCATTTCATGCAATACTGAAGTCATATCACTCATTCTCCCCTTGGAACCATGCCTCTGTCCTCTGCATCTCTATGACCATTTCTACCACTAGAATCATCCCTTTTTCCTTTGCATCTGATAAATTTCTCCCCCTTTTTCATTAATGGAAAAGGTATCTTTCAATCCAGAGTTGCTCCCCCTAAATGAACTATCCTCTTTATGGTTCTTCCTCGTGTACATCTAAGACATATAAGATAAGCATTCAAAATAATTCATTTTGGAGTAGAAATAACTCTGAGTCTCTGGAGAAGATACTCAAAGGCTTTCCATGGAAGTAGTTTTGTAAATATGCCTGCGACTTGTTATTATGTGCCCACATACTCAAGTCTAATGTTCTTTTATGCAACCTGTTCTCGTAGAAAGTGATACTTTATTGGAATGTGTCTTATCTTGTAGTGCATCACCAGGTTCTTTGAGATACTGATGGTGCTTGTATTATCACAATATATTGGAATGAGCTCATCAAACTCAACCTGTATATCTATGAAAGTTTGTTTCATCCAAAGAAACTGTGTACAACATGTTTCTGCTACAATATACTCTGCCTCGGCTTCAGATAGAGATACTGATGATTTTTTATTTTTTAGCCATGATACTAAAAACTCACCCAGGTAGAATGCTTCTCCACTGGTGTTTCATCAGTCATCAATACAATATTCCCAATCTGCATCTGTGTGGGCAATAAGAGATAGATCCTTTCCTTTTGGATACCATAATCCAAAATCTTATGTTCCTTTGAGATATTTGAAGATACTCTTCACTCCTAACACATGTGATTCCTTTGGTGCTTCTTGAAATCATGCCACCTGTCCAACTACCTGCATTACATCTGTTCTGGACATTGTCACATATAGTATGCTACCAATCATTGACATGTATTTCCTTTTATCTATAGACTTTGAATCATCATATTTCCTTCACTTGCAACTGGTTTGCATGGGAGTGATAACTGGTTTGCAATCTTCCATTCCGAACCTCTTCAACATTTCTCTGATATAATTGGTTTGAGAAATAAAAATTCCTTGGTTTCTTTGATGTATCTAAAGTCCCAGAAAGAAGGATAGGTCTCCAAGTAATGACATTCAAATTCATTCTGCATATCCTTTGCAAATTTCTAGCTTAACTTGTCATCATCAGTACCAAAAACAATATCATCAACATAAACTTCAATTAGTAAAATACTATCCTGACTTCCTTGATGTAGAGGTTGTTGTCTGCACATCATTTTCTTAACCATGCCTGCTATAGATATTTATCCAGTCTAGAGTACCATGCTCTAAGATCTTGTTTTATACCATACAAGGCCTTATTTAATTTACACACATAATCTGCATTCTCTGACAACTATAATCCTTCTTGTTGTTCAATGTAGGCTTCTTCTTCAATTTCCCCATTCAGAAAAGTTGATTTTACGTCCATCTGATGCACTTTAATATTTTTGGAGCATGCATAAGCTAAAATCAACCGGATTGCTTCCATTCTGACAACTGGGGAAGATGTCTCTTCAAAGTCGATTCCTTCAATCCATGGACATCATTTACATACCAATATAGCTTTGTTCCTTGTAACTTGTCCATCTTCATTCAATTTATTCTTGTATACCCACTTTGTGTTGATCACATTCTTATCCTTTGGTCTTGGAACCAATTCCCAAGTGCCATTTTTCTCTATTTGATCCAATTCTTCATCCATGGCCTTGTTCAAAAATTCATCCTTGCTGGCCTCTTCAAAATATGTTGGTTCAATCGTAGATGTGAGTTCTAGGTGCATTTTTTACGGTGAACAAATTCTTCTTCTAGTCTCAACTTCTGCATCTTTTTTCCCGATAATCTTATCTGAAGGATGATTCTTTTGTACTCGTCTACTAGGCCTTTTTGGAGTTACTTGTTGAACTTTCTCTTTTCTTTCATTTGGATCCTCTTCGTCTTCCCCTTATTTTTCATCTTTTGTTTCTTCTTCGTAAAGTTGTTCCATTGATTCATTTTCTTCTTCCTTTAATTCTTGTCTACATTTTTCATCAATTGTTATGTTGATTCTTTCCACAACTTTGTTCAATCTCATGTTGTAAGACTTGTATGTTTTTTTTGTACTTGAGTAACCAACAAGTACTCCTTTGTCCACACGAGAGTCAAACTTTCCCATTCTACCATCTTCTCTTTTGATGTAGAATTTGCTTCCAAAAATGCTAAAGTGATTTACGTTTGTTGTTCTTCCTTGCCATAGCTCTTAAGGAGTTTTGTCATTGTTGTTTCTAATAATTACTCTATTTTGAATGTGAACTGTTGTATTCAATGCCTATGTCCAAAATATATCTTTCAATTTGGAATCCATTAGCATTTTTTGAGCCATTTCCTGTAATGTCCTGTTCTTTCTTTCAACAACTCCATTCTGTTGAGGTGTCCTAGCAATGAAGAATTTCCTTTTTATTCCATGACAGATGTAGTAGTCCATAAATTACTTTGAAGTGAACTCTCCTCCATTATCAGATCTCAAGAATTTAATTTTTGAATCCATTTGATTTTCAACCATATCCTTGTAGCTCTTAAAGTTTTCAAAAGATTTTGACTTATTCTTGAGAAAGGAAACTTTGGTCATTATTGTATAATCATCAACTAATAACATAAAGTATTTATCACCTTTTAAGCCCTTTTTTGTAGTTGGTCCAACCAGATCAATATGCACAATTTCCAGTGGTCTTTTCGTTGAATATTCCTTTGATTTAATCTCGTTTTTGTTTTATTTCCTTGTTGACAATGCTTGCATAAAGTGTTGGTTTCTTTCATGATCTGGGGAATTTCTATGACTGCTTATCTTTTTCTAACTTTGACAAGGTTATAAAAATGTATGTGAGCCATTCTTATGTGCCATAAAGAACTTTAATCTTCCTTTCCTAGACAATAGTTTTCATTTCCAATTTCACTTAACACATATATGTTGCTTGAAGTTTTCGTTGTTCCAAAAATCAATTTTCCTGAACCTCATTTTCTTATCTCACACTTTTGTGAATCAAAAGTAACTTTATGACCTTGGTCACACATTTGACTCACACTTAGAAAATTATGTTTCATATCTTCTACTACTAGAACATTTTCTGCCACTGTATTCTTGTTCCCAATTCTAATTGTGCCTTTTCCAATGAATTTGGCTTGATCATCATTTGCGAAGGAGACTGATCCATCTATTTCCTTTCATAATGGAAGAAACATGTCTCTCTCACCTGTCATGTGTTTTGAAAACCCACTGTCAACATACCAACCATGTTTCTCCTGCTTAGCTTGTAGAGCGAGTGTGCATTCTTCATTGCTATACTAATCTTGCTTCTTATCCATGTCCTTTTTTGAGGTTCTTGACTATGACTGTTGTTATTTTGTTGCGATTCTCTAAGAGGGACTTTCATTCTTCAATGTTTGGCCATGTGTCCAAAATTGTTACATTTGTAACATTCCACTTAAGTGCTCAAAGATTCAAACATGTTGTAACTCCTCTGTGTTTCACTAGGCCTTATTGAATAACCCATTTGTATATGATTTTCAAATCTATTTTTGTTCCTTTTGTTATCTCTGAAATTCACATATTTATGTTCAAAATTATTACATTCATAACATAAACTAAAAAATGTAGTTTGATACCTGGGAGTTGAAGATCTTATAAAAGGAGGTACTCTTATGAATTATTCTTCTTCCTGAGGCCTATCTGTCAGTTCTTGATTTTGAAATTTAAATCTTCTTGGTGGAGGAGTGTCCCTATAATCTTCCTTGTAGATCTTCCTATCCCCCTTTATTTTTTCTATAAATCTTTTTGGATATGTTTCTTGATCCATTGTTTTGGAGCTTGATCCTTTTTCTATCTAATTGTATCCAAGTCCGGACTTGTCATAATGAGATTTTTGGTGACTGATAATGTCATCCAAAACTTTTGAGCTATTTTGCATATTTTTGTTTTGAAGATCCTTTGTTAATGTGACAATCTCTCCCTCCAAATTTCCAATGATCCTGTCTTTTTATTTTAGCTGTTCTTTGAGTTCTTCTTCAATTATTTTATCTTCTTCTATTTGAACCTTCAAATTTGTGATCACTTGTTCCAGTTCTTGAATGTATTATTTATTTTCTAGTTCTTCCTATAGTTTTTTGTTTTTCTTCTTTTCTCTTCTGATAACTTCTACGACATACATTAATTCCTCTTGGTGGTCAACTTTTGCCTCTTCAATTTCTTCCTCGAATTCTTCAGAGTCATCTTTATCAGAGTCTTATACTGCCATGAATAAAACTCTTTATGTCTCACTGTCACTGACTTCATCTTCATCTGATGATGAGATGTCTTCTTTGGTGGATAAGCTTTTCTTGAAAAATTTCTCTGTGGTTACTTTTCCTTTATATGTTTGTTTGACTTTTGAGTAACCTTCATCATTTCTCTTTTTCTTATAAGGACAATTGTTCCCTTACCTCTATACCTACCTCCAGTTCCCTTGTTCAGACTTTTGACAAAGTTGGTCACTTCTTCATCATCTTCCGAGACGTCACTGTTGCTGCTATGTTTTTGTTTTTGCCTTCCCTTTTTCTCTGACTTTTTGGAAGGCTTGAAGGATTCTTCTTATATATATATGGATTTTCCTATTCAGTTCTCATTTCATATACTATGAAGATTCCATGTAATTCATCCCTGCTTATTGAGTTTACATCTGATCTTTTTTCTAGTGCTGATATCTTAGGGTAAAATCTCATAGGAAGATATCTTAGTACTTTTTGAACAATTACAGATTCTTTGATTTCTTCTCCCAATCCTATGATTGCATTTATTGTTTCATCAACTTGTAAAAATTAAACTACAGTATTCTCGTCTTCCTTCATCTTAAGATGTTCGAACTGACCTCTATAAGTTTGAAGCGTTGCTACTTTGAGTTTTGAATATCCTTCATAAATATTTTGAAGTTTGTCCCAAATCTCTTTAGCGGATTTACAATGTGAAACTTTAGTGAATACCGTTTCACTAAGACCATTCAGAAGTGAATTTTTGAATTTTGAATTATTCTAACTGAGTTTCAGTGCTTTGCCATTTGTTGGTGGAACTGTGGGTTCTATGTATCCATCTACAATTGATTGTCAAATTTCAAATCCATGTGCATGTATATATGTTTTCATCCTTATTCTCCAAAATGCATACTTCTCTCCATTAAATTGTGGTATTCCATTTTTATACATGATTTTTCTCTCCATGATCTACCTTTCAGTGCTTAAACTAATTTTTGAAGGAACCTTCTTTGGTACCAATTGATGGATTACTAAGAGAGGGGGTGAATCAGTAATAGAGAAATTTAATCTTTTTTAACAATATAATCCAAGTGTTATATCAATGTAGAATTATTATCCAATAACTGTAGAGTAAATAAGAAATGAACAAATGAGAAATCATACACATACAAAGTACACCAGTGTTTTATGTGGAAACCCAAAGTGGGAGAAAACCACATAATTCTTTTTCTTATATGTCTTGAAGAATTACATTAATTGGAAGCACCAAATTCCTTTGTTTTTCAGTCGCAACTGGAAGGAGGCTCCAACCCCCTTGTTTCTCAGGCTACAACCTAACGGAATATCCAACTCCCCTATTCTATGGATACAACCAGAAGGAGGCTACAACCCCCTATGTTCTCTGACTACAACCAGAAGGTGGCTACAACCACTTGTCCTTGCCCCATCCAACCGCTCTAAAGTAGAAGTAGAATGATGGAACCACTGTCACATTATCACTATGAGATATGTCACTGTAAAATTGTACCAATAAATCTAAACCATGCATCAACCATGAATCAACTTTTACCTCAACCTGTAATCAACTTGTACCATAAACAAGTGAATCAACCATGCAACAACCTATACCAAACAACTTGTAATCAACTTGTACCATAAACGAGTGCATCCAACCATGTACCAAGTATGTATGAATCATGTTTCAACTACTCATCAACTATGACTCATCATTATGTACCAACATCATCAACTATACACCTCATGTATGTGACAACTCTTCAACTACTTGTCTCAACCATGTACCCAACATGTACTTTAACTAAAATCCCTCATCAATTATATCATCCAAATATGATTTGTAACTCTGTAATAGACCTGGTGTATATGATCACACACCTGCAAGTCTTCCTTAAATTTAACAACAAGAGACTAGCATTTTCATCAAACTTTTCTTTAGTCTCACATGACTAGATTTGGATTAGTCAACAACCCTAACTTGAAATAATAATAACTATGTACCTGTAATGAATAAATATCTGAAAATGATACACATTGTTACTCAATTTGTCTTATGAAATTCCTCCAGGTTTCACAACTTGGAACCTCTCATAAAATAAGTTATAGCAAAAATGGTATACCTTGCTGAATTCTGGATTATTCTAGAGAGAGACCTTGTAGAGCATGCCACACACAAAATATTTGTTGAATCAATCTGAAAATGTTACAAAAAATAATACTGACTGTACTCTAACCAAAAAAAAAATTATTACTTAATTTGGAGCTATTATGAATACTTTATATTTCTTTTACCCGAAACACCTGTTTTAGACTAGTTTCAAGACTAGCCATAAACCCTATTTTCCACGGAGTGTAACTCTCCACAAATACGACCCACTAGCTGAATTTTTTACCACATATACTTGGATATGTTTCCTCAATGGCATAGCAATTTCATGTTCTAAATCATTCTAGAAAAAATGTTATTTTGAAAATGTTGAGATGACCTATAAATAACATACCTTAGAAAGCATCATCAAAAGAATTTATCCTCCCTTGAATTCTGACCTTCTCTTCTTAACCGTCCCTATGAAATTTAGATTATATATCCTTTGTTTACCTCGGTCACCTATAGATATTCAATATGCTCAAGTGTGATGTAAAATGAGAGATCCTTGCCTATTAGTTATACTCTCCATCTTCTAGGTCACTTAACCCATTTCTAGGCCACTTAAGCTATTTTTAACCACTTTCCATAATCAGAAATTTCTCCATTACTTTATCATTTAAATATTCCTCCTTGACTTTGTCACCTCACTTTATCATTTAAATAATCTTCTTTGATTTTGTCACTTCACTTTATTATTTAAATAGTCCTTCTTGACTTTGTCACTTTACTTTATCATTCAAATAATAATTTCTTCTTTGCAATCTCTTTGACTTCTTTGACCTTTTGGGGATTCAATCTAACATATGAGGGTCATCTAACTTCATAAGGCCATAACTCTCAAACCGTGAGGAGTTATGTGGCATTCGACATACAACCAGAAATGACATGACATGTACTATCCATATAGAATAGTATTACCTTAAAATATATTAAAACATATACCATTATACATGAAACAACCTTGGGTCCATTACCCAAACCTTTGTGCTACCAGACTTTCTTCAAGGCTTGACATCAATGATAACTAACCTTAATCAACAATATCCCCCTTTGGCATTGATGGAAACACTTTGATGCAATACTAAAATCATTCCATGCAACATTGAAGTCATATCACTCATGCTCCCCCTGGAACCATTCATTTGTCCTCTGCATCTATGTGACCATTTATCCCTCTAGAATCATGCCTCTATCCTCTGCATCTGATAAATCTCTCCAACTTTGTCATCAATGAAAAAGGTGTATTTCCATATGGGCTTGCTCCCCATAACTCAATTGTCCTCTTTATGGTGCTTCATTGTGTACATACAATACATATAAGATAAGCATTCAAAATCATTCATCTTGGAGTAGGAATAACTTTGAGTCTCTGGTGAAGATACTCAAAGGATTCTCATGGAAGTTTTTTTTTAAAGATGTCTTCCACTTGTTATTTTGTTCCCACATACTCAACTTTGATGTTCTTTTATACAACCTGTTCCCATAGAAAGTGATACTTGATTGGAATGTGCTTCGTCTTAGAGTGCATCACCAGGTTCTTTGAGATACTGAGTGTTCTTGTATTATCACAATAGATTGGAATGGGCTCATCATATTGAATCTATATATCTATCTAAGTTTGTTTCATCCAAATAACCTGTGTACAACATGCTACTGCTGCAATATACTCTACCTCAACTGTAGATAGAGATATTGATGATTGTTTCTTTCTTAGCCATGATACTAAACACTCACCCAAGTAGAATGGTTATCCACTGGTGATTTGTTGGTCATCAATACAACCTGCCCAATCTGCATCTGTGTGGGCAATAAGAGATAGATCCTTTCCTTTTGGATACCATAATCCAAACTCTTATGTTCCTTTGAGATATTTGAAAATCCTCTTCACTAGTAACATATGCGATTCCTTTGGTGCTGCTTGAAATGGTGCCACCTGTCCAATTGCATGAATTACATCTGGTCTGGATGTTGTCACATATAGTAGGCTACCAATCATTGACATGTATTGCCTCTGATCTCTATACTTTGAATCATCATCTTTCCTTAACTTGCAATTGGTTTGCATGGGAGTGATAACTGGTTTGCAATCTTCCATTCTGAACCTCTTTAGCATTTCTCTGATATAATTGGTTTGAGAAGTAAAAATTCCTTGGTTTCTTTGACATATATTAAGTCCTAGAAAGAAGGATAGTTCTCCAAGTAATGACATTTCAAATTCATTCTACATATCCTTTGCAAATTTATGGCTTAACCTGTCATCATCGCTACTAAAAACAATATCATCAACATAAACTTCAATTAATAAAATACTATATGAATTACCTTGATGTAGAGGTTTTTGTCTGCACTTCCTTTTTTGAATCATGCCTATTGTAGATGTTTATCAAGTCTATAGAAC
Organism: Picea engelmannii; assembly: GCA_009831015.1. Lineage (NCBI taxonomy): Eukaryota > Viridiplantae > Streptophyta > Pinopsida > Pinales > Pinaceae > Picea > Picea engelmannii. Next base: position 122,404 of record ML792644.1, on the reverse strand, counting down.
CATGCTCTAGGATCCCAATTTAGACCACACAAGGCCTTCTTTAATTTACACACATAATCTTCATTCTCTGACAACTGTAATCCTTCTAGTTGTTCAATGTAGGCTTCTTCTTCAATTTCCCCATTCAAAAAAGATGATTATAATTCCATCTGATACACTTTAATATTTTTGGAGCATGAATAAGCTAAAATCAATCGAATTTCTTCCATTCTAGCAACTGGGGAAAATGTCTCTTCAAAGTCGATTCCTACAACCTCTTCACATCCTTTGCATACCAATCTAGCTTTGTTCCTTGTAACCTATCCATATTCATTCAATTTATTCATGTATACCCACTTTGGTCTGATCACATTCTTATCCTTTGGTATTGGAACCAATTCCCAAGTGCCATTTTTTTCTATTTGATCCAATTCTTCATCCATGGCCTTGTTCCCAAATACATCCTTGCTGGCCTCCTCAAAATATGTTGGTTCAATTGTAGATGTGAGTGCTAGGTGCGTTTTTTTCTGGTGAACGGATTCTTCTTCTAGTCTCAACTCCTACGTCTTTGTTTATGATAAGTTGATCTCAAGGTTGATTCTTATGTACTCATCTTCTAGGTGTTTTTGGAGTTACTCGTTGAAATTGCTCTTTTGTTTGATTCATATCCTCTTCATTTTCGCCTTCTTTTTCATATTTTGTTTCTTCTTCGTAAAGTTGTTCCATTGATTCATTTTCTTCTTCCTTTAATTCTTGTCTACATGTTTCATCAATTGTTACTTTGATTCTTTTCATCACTTTGTTGAATCTCAAGTTGTAACACTTGTATTCTTCTTTTGTACTTGAGTAACCAACAAGTACTCCTTTGTCGAGATGAGAGTCAAACTTTCCCATTCCGCCATCTTCTCTTTTGATGTAGCATTTTCTTCCAAAAAATCTAAAGTGATTTACATTTGCTGGTCTTCCTTGCCATAGCTCGTAAGGAGTTTTGCCAGTGTTGTTTCTCAGCATTACTCTATTTTGAAGGTGAATTGTTGTATGCACTACCTGTGTCCAAAAAATATCTGTCAATTTGGAATCCATTATCATTGTTTGAGCCATTTCATGTACTATCTTGTTCTTTCTTTCCACAACTCCAATCTGTTGAGGTGTCCTAGAAACAAAGAATTTCCTTTTTATTCCATGATTGTTTCATTAGTCCATTGATTCCTTTGAAGTGAACTCTCCTCCATTATCAGATCTTAGTCATTTGATTTTTGAATCCATTTGATCTTCAACCATTTCCTTATAGATATTGAAGTTTTCAAAAGCTTTTTGAATTATTCTTGAGAAATAAAACTCTAATCATTCTTGTATAATCATCAAATAACAACATGAAGTATTTCTCACCTTTTAAGCCCTTTGTTGTAGTTGGTCCAAATATATTAATATGCACAATTTTCAGTGGTCTTGTCATTGAATATTCCTTTGATTTGAACCTGGTCTTTGTTTTCTTTCCTTGTTGATAATGCTTACATAAAGTGTTGGTTGCTTTCGTGATCTGGGGAATTTCTCTAACTGCTTCTTTTTTGATGACTTTGACAAGGTTATCAAAATGTATGTGAGCCATTCTTCTATGTCATAGCCAACTTTAATATTTCTTTCCTAGAAAACAATTTTCTTTTCCAACTTCACTTAACACATATATATTTTTTGAAGTTCTCATTGTTGTAGAAGTCAATTTTCCCGAACCTTCTTTTCTTATCTCACACTTTTTTGAATCAAAAGTAACTTTATGACCTTGGTCACACATTTGACTCACAATTATAAGATTATGCTTCATATATTCTACTAGTAGAACATTTTCTGCCTTTGTATTCTTGTTCCCATTTATGATTGTGCCTTTTCCAATTATTTTGGCTGGATCATCATTTTCGAATGAGATTGATCCATCTCTTTCCTTTCATAATGTAAGAAACCTATCTTTCTCACCTGTCATGTGTTTTGAACACCCATTGTCAACATACCAACCATGTTTCTTTTTTTGATCTTGTAGAGCGAGTGTGCATTTTTCATTGCTATACTGATCCTTCTTTCTTATCCATGTCCTTTTCTGAGGTTCCTGTCTGTGAATGTTGTTATTTTGTTATGGTTCTCTAGGAGGGACTGCCATTATTCAATCTTTGGCCATGTGTCCAAAATTGTTACATTTGTAACATTCCACTTCAGTGCTCAAAGATTCAAACATGTTCTGACTTATTCTCTGTGTTTTACTAGGCCTTCTTAGATAACCCATTTGTGTAGGACTTTCAAAGTTTTTTTTGTTCCTTTTGTTAGCTATGCAATTCACAACTTTATGTACAAAATTATTAGATTCATAACAAAAACCAAAATATATAGTTTGATACCTGGGAGTTGAAGATCTTTTGAAAGGAGGTACTCTTATGAATTCTTCTTCTTCCTAAGGCCTATTTGTCGGTTGTTAATTTTGAAATCTGAATCTTCTCAGTGGAGGAGTTTCCTTGTAATCTTCCTTGTAGATCTTCTTATCCCCCTTGATTGTTTCTGCAAATATTTTTGGATATGTTTCTTGCTTTGTTGTTTTGGAGCTTGATCTTTTTTCTGTATGATTGTATCCAAGTCTGGACTTGTCATGATGAGATTTTTGATGGCTGATAATGTCATCCAAAACTTCTGAGCCATTCCGCATATTTTTCTTTTGAAGATCCTTTCTTAATGTGACAATCTCTGCTTCCAAATTTCCAATGATATTGTCTTTTTATTCTAGTTGTTCTTTGAGTGCTTCTTCAATTCGTTTATCTTATTTTATTTGAACCTTCAAATTTGTGATCATTTGTTCCAGTTCTTGAGTGTCTTCTTTCTTATCTAGTTCTTCCTGTAGTTTTTTGTTTTTCTTATTTTCTCTTCTGATAACTTCGACGAAAAACCCTAATTCCTCTTGGTAATCAACTTCCGCCTCTTCAATTTCTTCTTCGACTTCTTCATATTCTTCTTTGAATTATTCACATTCTTCTTTGGAGTCTTCTTTATCAGAGTCTTATATTTCCATGAATAGAACTCTTTATGTCACATTGTCACTAGCTTCATCTTCATCTGATGATGAGATGTATTCTTTGGCACATAAGCTTTTGTTGAAAAATTTCTTTGTGGTTATTTTTCCTTTATATGTTTTCTTACCTTTTGAGTAACCTTCATCATTTCTCTTTTTCTTATAAGGAAATTTGTTATAAAAATGACCAATACCATCAAAATTAAAAAAAATTAAAGGAATCTTACATCTATACCTACTATTGGGTCTCTTGTTCAGTCTTTTGACAAAGTTGGCCACTTCTTCATCATCTTCTGAGACATCACTGCTGGTGCTATGTTCTTCTTTTTTCCTTCCATTTTTCTCTGAATTTTTGGATGCTTTGAAGGATGATTATTTTATATATGAATTTTCCTATTGAATTCTCATTTCATATGCTTTGAATATTCCATGTAATTCGTCCATGTTTATTGAGTTTAGATCTAATCTTTATTCTATTGTTGATATGTTAGGTTCAACTCTCATAGGAAGAGATATTAGTACATTTTGAACAATTACAGATTCTTTGATTTATTCTCCCTATACCATGATTTCATTTACTGTTTCATCAAATCATAAAAGGTAAGCTAGAATATTATCATATTCCTTCATCTTAAGTTGTTCAAACTGACCTCTGTATGTTTGAAGCATTGTTTCTTTGACTTTTGAATATCCTTCATAAATATTTCGAACTTTGTCCCAAATCTTTAGCGGATTTACAATGTGCAACTTTGGTGAATACCATTTCACTAAGACCATTTTGAAGTGTATTTTTGGATTTTGAATTATTCTGACTGAGTTCCATAGCTTTTCCATTTGTTCGCAGAACTATTGGTGCTGTGTATCCATCTACAATTGATTGCGAAATTTCAAATCCATGTGCATGTATATATGTTTTCATACTTATGCTCCAAAATAAATACTTATGTCCATTGAACTGTGGTATTCCATTTTTATACAAGATTTTATTCTCCATGATCTACCTTTAAGTGGTTAAATTGATTTCTGAAGGAACCTTCACTGGTACCAATTGTTGGATTACTAAGAGAGGGGGTGAATCAGTAATAGAGAAATTTAATCCTTTTTAACCATATAATCCAAGTGGTATATCAATGTAGCATTATTATCCAATAACTGTAAATTAAATAACAAATGAACAATCATACACATACACAGTACATGAGTGTTTTATGTGGAAACCCAAAGAAGGATAAAACCACACAATTCTTTTTCTTATATGTCTTAAAGAATTACATTCATTGGAAGCACTAACTTCCTTTTTTTTCCAGCGGCAACTGGAAGGAGGATATAACCCCCTTATTTCTCAAGCTACAACCCAAGGGAAGATCTAACTCCCTTATTTTCTGGATACAACAAGAAGGAGGATACAACCCCCTATGTTCTCCGACTACAACCAGAAGTTGGCTACAACCACCTATCCTTGTCCCGTCCAACTACCCTAAAGTAGAAGTAGAATGATGGAACCACTGTCACACTATAACTGTGAGATATACCTATGTAAACCTATACCAAGAAACCTAAACCATGCATCAACTTATAACTCAACCTGTAATCAACCTGTACCATAAACAAGTGCATCAACCATGCACCAAACTGTAATAAAAAACTTGTAATCAACTTGTACCATAAACAAGTACATCCAACCATGTACCAAGTATGTAAAAATCATGTTTAAACTACTCATCAACTATGAATCATCAATGTGTACCAACATCATCAACTATACACCTCATTTATGTGCCAACTCATCAACTATTTGTCTCAACCATGTACCCAATATGTACTTTAACCAAAATACCTCATCAATTTCATCATACAAATATGATTTCTAACTTTGTAATATACCTGGTGGATATGATCACATACCTGCAAACCTTCCTTAACTTTCACAACAAGAGAATATCATTTTCATCAAACTTTTCTTTAGCCTCACATGACTAGTTTGGGATTAGTCAACAACCCTAACTTGAAATAATCATAACTATCTACCTGTAATGAATAAAGGAAAATAGTACACAATGTTATTCAATTTATTTTATGCAATTCATCTAGGTTTCAGTACTTGGAACCTCTCAGAAAAAGAGTTATAGAAAAAATGGCATGCCTTGCTAAATTTTGGCTTATTCTAGAGAGCGAACTTGTAGAGCATGCCCCACACAAAATATTTGTTGAATCTATATGAAAATGTGACACAGAATACTACACCCTGTACTCTAATCAACACATTTTTTCTTACTGAATTTTCATCTGTTATAAATAATTTATGACGTTTTTACCCGAAACTCTTGTTTTAGACTAGTTTCAGGACTAGCCACAAACCCTATTTTCCATGGAGTGTAACTCCAAATATACAATGACCTACAAGATGAAATTTTTACCATAGAGAATTGGGTATGTTTCCTCAGTGGCCTATCAATTTCATGGTCTGAATCATTCTAAAAAAATGGTCATTGTGAAAATGGTGAGACGACCCGTCAATAACATACCTTAGAAAGCATCATCAAAAGAATTTATCCTCCCTTGAATTCCAACCTTCTTTTCTTCACATTCCCTCTGAAATTCGGCTTAGATATCCTTTGGTTACCTTAGTCACCTATATATATTCAATATGCTCAAGTGTGATATAAAATGAGAGAGCCTTTCCTCTTATTTATACTGTCCAAGTAGCTTTCTTAGAAGCATCTTCTAGGTCACTTTGCCCACTTTCCTTATTTTAGGGTTAACCCACATCTAATTTCTCCAGTAAATTTATTATTTAAATAAATTATTTTTTATTTACTTTCAATTATAGTACACTCATTAGTTCACTTTATTATTTACCTTCTCAAATCTCTTAAACCATTTTGACTATTTTGACCTTTTGGGGCTTCTAGATGACATTTGGGGGTACTCCAACTTCGTAAGGCCATAACTCTCAAACCATGAGGAGTTATGTGACATTCCAAATACCACCAGAAATTGAATGACATGTAATATCCATATAGAATAGTCTTACCTACAAATATATCAAATATCATACCATTGTCCATCAAACAAACTTGTGTCCATTACACAAACCTGGGTTCTCCAAACTCTCATGGACATAACTCTCTAACCGTGAGGAGTCATGTGACATTCCACAGACCACTGGAAATGGAATGGAATATAATATCCATATAGAATATTATTACCTTCAAATATATTAAAAATCATACAATTATACATGAAACAACCTTGGGTCAATTACCCAAATGTTTGTGCTACCAAAATTCACTATCGAAATTTCTTCAAGGGTTGACATCAATGAAAACCAACCTTAATCAACAAAGACCCGAGCATGCATTTTGAACAAGGGAAAAAAATACAATTTAAAATAAAAACATGTATTTCTTCAATGTGAGTGTGCATTTTTATATGTGGAGCCTCTAAAAAAATCGAATTAGGGTTTTATGAAACAATAGAAACCCTAATCCTAATCATTTATATCATCATATATAAAGAAAATTTTCATATACATATGGATCCATTTCTTTGACTTCTTATTCTAACCCATATACCTTCTCCTTATGTCCAATGCATAATAAGCATTCCTTTTAGTCTACAAGATCTATTTGATTTTTATTTTCACTTTATTATGTGCTTGTCCGAACTATGATGCCCATACTCATCGTCTAACATCGAATGAAAAATGCCTCTCCCTTCAATGATTTGACAACCAATTCTCCCAGTACGTCAAGGCTCCAATTAATTTTTCTCATCCACTCATCGCAAATCTAATGGAATTTGCTTGCCATAGCTTTGAAATATCGATGGAATTTCCCTACCCTACAATTTCTACTTTGATAGACTTTTCCCTCCCTAGTTTCACCACTTGAATGACCTATGTCATTCTGATCATCTCCCCTCCGATGAATTTGGCTCACCATAATGTATTAAGTATGACGACATGTGATTTGGGGCTCCAATAGGATTTTTGTGCCATATTATCACACCACTGATGGTGGATTTGTGGATGAAGTGATCCCATAAAATGCACGTGGAAACATTTTGTGTCGAATGCACTAAACCTATATATGATCATCATCATTGTGACACTATGTTGTGATTAAATTTTGGCGGATTAAATCTATCCACAATTTCCACATGGAATATTTTCACATCGGCTATATGACAGGTAGATATGGTCATCTATGGTTTGATAAAATGGCTTCAATGAACATTAGGAATCCTATTTGTTGGAAGTCCATCATCCACACGTCATAAAAAAATATTTCAAATGTTATAATGACATTTTCACTCAGAATAGGTACATGATATATGTCGAAAATCCTTCCATGTTGACAGGGAATATCACCATGATTGGCAATGTCGAGAGAAAAATCATAAATTACATAGATATTTTTATTGAAACCTTTATCTAGGGAAGTTAATAAAGAATCCCCTTTGGCCATATGATGATTTCTCACAAAATCAACTACCCACTCATTATTAGAGGTGTGAGAAAGAAACGTTTGAGAGGTTCTTACTTGGAAGGTAAAATTCTCATTCGATCGATTAATAAATGACATGTTTCCTTCAAGACTATAAATCATCACTCTTCTTCCAAAACAATTTCTCCACATGTCCAATATTTCGACAATACATATGTGTTTTTGTCTTTCAATTCTTCTAGGTGGATGTCAACTCATTATTCTTCTCTTTATTTTCCTGGTCAAGACATTCTTCTCTATGTATAAGAGCATCATAATGTCCTCTTTCCTTATAATTCATCTTGTCTTTTCCCTTGAGAGGGCGAGCTTGATTTTTACCATCAAGTTTCCCTTCATCAAGAAACTCGTGTTGATCATTAATCAGTAAGCCACATTGTAATGTTCCCAACTAGGATAGGAGGGAATTTTTCATCTTTATGCCCAAAATTTGTTTTTTCTTCTTATATGAATATGTTGTTAACTTCTTATAGATAGTTTTTTCAATAAGGAATATTTTCAAACAAATAGCATACATTCATTTCACAAGAATGGATCATATAATCATGACATCTTATTATGGATAGAAAACTCCTAAAATCAGTACGATGATGTCTAATGGTTTTAATAATAATTGCAGAATGCTACTTAGCACACAAATCTAGTGTCTTCTAGGAATCTACACAATCTATTACAGAAAAAACATAAGAAAAAACTGGAATGATGCCAACCTATGGTGTCCACTGACCCAAGACTTACCAAGCCTTACTCTTTTATGATATAAAAACACTAATCTATGGTCAACCCTTTCCTGAGCTCCTCAAAAACATTTTTCGACAAATGGTTGAAAAACCTAATTCATAGAGGTGCTCATGGGATGACTATGAGGCATCTAGCGGGGCCTTCTGGGAGAACCTGTGCTCTACCCATAGATATTCCCTCTTTCAGAGATGCATGAAACCCTCTTGAAAGATTTGGATTTGACGCTCAACCTCTTATTGAATATCACCACAAACACCATGTGCAATCCAATATGCTTCTCAAATCCCTCCTGTATGAAATCAAACAACCAATGAACTCCAATGAGAACTTTCAATGAATTCTCCTCTTGTCTATCTAGGGTGGGTGTTGCACCACCAAAACCAAACCTACAGTGGAAGGGTTTTTCCCAAAAACCCAAAAAAAACACTAGCAACAAGAGAACTCAATAAGATATCAAATCACAATTCCATGGGGAAGGGTTACTCCTCTATTTAACCTTCCTTTGGACCTTCTATATCTTTTCCCCATTTTGACCAAATCAAATATTCACTTTATTTTCCCTCCAATTCCATTTAAACATAATTGTTTTTTTTATTTAATGTCACTTTTAGGATTTGTCACACTTTTTTCCTAGTGACACCAAACAAACCTCCTTGACTCTCATTTTTTCTTGTTGATTATATCCTATCTGATTCATATAGCATATTGAGTCATCCTCTGTAACAATCAATTGGAAGGGGAAATTACACACATAAAGTATCAAAGGTATAGTCCTTACCATCTTCTTTTCATTCCTACCAATTTTTCTAGAACATGAAATAGAACACATCAAAGGGTGTTCTCATACTCATAAGTATCAACTCAATGAGTTGTCCATATTTCTTCTAAAAATTCATCACTTATTTTCCCAATATCAATTGCATCTCTTTAAAATGAGCCAAATATTCCTCAATCCTTTCAAAGTAATGTAGATTAAGAGAGATCACCTCTTTCTCCAACTACATAACTTGAACCTCATCAAATGTTTCAAATAAATACTTTAGCTTCTTCCAAAATTCATGAGGGAAGTCAATCCCATTTTTATGAAAGATAATATTCCGATAAATGTAGAACGTGATGACCCTAATAGTATCATCCTTATTTTCATCGATGAAAAACTTCACCTGGTCACCCTTTGTATTTGGTATAGTGGCCTTTATATGCTGCTAGAGCCCTTTGTTTTTCAACAAAATCTCCATCTTTGGTACCCAAATAACATAATTGATTCCATTCAGGACAATATGATCAATATTGGAAGCCATATTTGATATCCAATAGATATGATAATTTGGACGGATTGCAGTCAACAAATCACTAGACCATAGTCAATCACTATAAGATATAACTTGACAATATTTGTAGACAATATGTGAGGTCAAAATCATTTTCTCTGATACCATGTTGGGAAGTGGTGTAACCTTGAGAGGAAAAATAATAGAATCTACTAAATAAACAAAGAGTAGTAAAATTAAAACAAGATTGGTGGTGTCTAAAGAGATTGTTTCACCACTTAAGAGCAATGGATTGTGAAAGAAACATCACAATGCATGATAGATACAAAGGTCACTTATTGAACATACATTTATATTGACCCATAGGGTCCTTTATTTATAGTTGATTGTGTTAGCACTCTGTAATTTGCCCAAGGTTGTGGAGGCAGTCACAGAGGCAACATCAAAACCGCTTTGAGTCAAGGATCTATCCCTCCAAGACTCAGAGAGGGATCTCTTTGTTAAATTTATCTTTGTTAGAGATTTGATCTTATTCTAGCTATGCAAAATAGGATATGTTCTTGGAGTTTTCTGGTTGAGACATCAAAAGAAGACCATTGGGCTATGGGGTCTGTGACAAGTTTGAAATTAAACACAAGTCTATAAGGTATTTCCACTGGGCAAGGTAATGAAGATGTTGGATCCTTTGGAAATAAAATGATGTAGAAAAGGAAAAGACAAGATAATCAACTACAACAAAAAAACATTCAAGAATTTCTTCATTGTAGTATCAGAGGGAAAACATTTAGATTTTTAAAATCTTGACACAGAGTATAGTAGATAAATTTTGTGCTAAATCTCCCTTTAAAAATTAGAAAGGTAATAACATAATGATAATTGAGAATGACCACATTCAACGAAGAGAGGAAACTTCACCAACGTTAACACACAGGAATCCTGTGCAAAAGTCCATTTATTTATGGTTGATCTGACAAAATATTACAGAGAATAGCCTTCTGGGTGCAAGAATAAACCCCTTTTACATTAAAATCATCTGAATAAATAGAAGAGATCCCCCAACAAGTTGTGTAATTCGGTTTTAACTGCCTCGGCCAAAAATAGCCACAAATCCCCAAAAATCCGGAACTGCAAATTTGGCCAAATTTTTTGAAAATAGGGGTACACTGAGTCATTGATTTCTCCCAATCAGTGACACTAACGAAAAAACTGAAGTATTTTATTGTATATTATCTTTTATGGAGAAAAAACCTCCTTTGGTTTCTCAAATTTCAATTCCACCTCGCCGAAACAGGTCCCGCAAAATCAGGACTGTAACAGGAAAAGCCAAAAATCTGAAAAATTAGGTTGAAAGACAACCTCTATTCTCCCAACTGGCGGCACCTTTGAAAAAAATGGGAGACATTTTTGTTCTTCATCCCGTTATGAACAAACAAATCTTTCTGTTTTTTAAATTTTATCTTCGTTTGCCCAGAATCTGCTTCGCAAGACGAGGTGTCAAAAATGGAAAAACAATGGTTTTGTTAAAATGGGGGAGGGCGGTTTTGGAGAGGTATGTGGTATTCCAAACCCCCCCTAAGGTGGTAATTGGTATTGGGAGGGGGGAGGTCTGATGTTATGTATGGATGACACGTTGGGATAGGGACCGCCGGAAAAACCGCCTCATTCCAGACCCCCTCCCCCCACCGTTAAAGGAAGAATGGTCGAGGGGGTCTGGAATCACCTGTAGACCATCCATCTGCACACTGTCTTGATGAATGTATATATGTGTGCACTTTTTAGTCACCATTCCATACCTACCCCCCCACCATTAAAAGAATAACAATCGAGGGGGTCTGGAATCCACTGTCAGCCGTTAATCTACGCGCCGCTAGATCGACTGTCGATCTAAGGACTTTCTTTATTCTTCAGGTGCGAATGAAACAAAAACTTAGGATTAGTTCTTTTTGTGGGTTTTGTGTGCTTCTTCCCTTGATTTTGTCACCATGGGGTTAGGAAAAACCACTCATCATAAAAAATCATGAATTTTCCTTTCCTTTCCTTGAAACTAGTTTGCAGAAATCAAATATTATTTGCAAGCCAAAATACACCCAGAGTGAAAAATTTCTAGTCACGAGTTGATACTATGAATTATAGGGTTATAATAGTGGCTCCACCTAGGGATGGAAGCTCTTTTGGGAGGTGTCAAGAACCACTTAACTATGAATATGTAGGCCGATGCTTTATTCATTGGGCCAATCCCAAAATCTTATCTTGAAACCTGTACCTGTTTTGATCTTTGCAACTGAAAACTAAATCAAAATGAACACTGCTGAAAAAGAGATGCTCAGAATGTTGATCTTATTCATGCTCTCCTACCTACCCTATACTACTAAAAATCATGCTAAATCAAATAATACAAAAATGCCAATGAAGCCAATCAAGTAGTTTTTGAGACCAATGGACTACTTGACTGCTTGTTAGCACAGTAAAAAAGGCAGCTTGACCTTTTGCCCTTAGATTCAAAACTACAAAGTGTAAAGGTCACTGCTGAAAACATGATTGATCTTTACAATAGAGACCTCGAAAATCTTGAAGAACAAAAGTAATTCCAGAGGCAGATTGAGGCTCTGTAGTGAAAAATTTCTCCATATAGGTGACTATAGGATCAAGGTAGAAATGACCTGTTCCTTGATTTTTAGATTCAACCAAGTGAGTAACATGCTCTGGCACCGTATCTATGCTATTGTCATCCTCATACACTTCCTGACATGGTTGCAAATTTTCGAATGGGTCTTGAAATGATACCTCTGTTGAAAAAGACAATGAAGTTGCTTGCCTGATCATGTCGATGTCATAACATATTTTTATCCCATGGCTAGATGATGGAAAATGACTTTGACAACCCAAGTCATCCAACACATCATATATTGGATCCTATAGAAATTGAAATGACTGTTGCATTGGTTCCACCGAGACTTCTTGATTTTCTATGTGTTTATCCTTTAGCATATACTCAAGATTCTTTTTCAAAAATTGAAATGAATTAAAGCATAATGGTACAGAGTTATTTTGGTCTAATTCATAATTTGTCTTAGGATTTAATCTTTGATCTAAAATTTGAAAATCAAAGTATGTCAAGGGTTGTAAATCTGGGTTTAGAGAAACCTCCATATCAACAGTGGTATCTTCAACTGATTGATTAGAGAAATTTATGTCTTCACTATTTACAACTGGTCTAGAGTTTCTTTTAAGAAATTGAAAATATGAGAAACATAAGGGCAACGTGTTTCCACTAACTCTGATATTTTCTGAACTTTAATCATTGTTGTCATAATTTCCATGCACATATTGATTGTCCTGCTGGGATTGCAAATGATATTCTTCCTCCCAATCATATGTGGTTGATTGCTTTGAACAATCGACCTCTATTTCAGCCTCATGATCATCATCATACTGATCACACTTGGGTAGATTATCCAAGTAGGGAATGTCATTAAACATGCACATCATATCAGTTGTTTGTTCCTCTACAAGTTGGGATGGAGATTCATCTTTGACTGCGTCGTGAATTGAATACATGAAAGAATCATTATACAAACCATGGTACCAAGGATGAGAAGAAAAATGTTTGGGAACAATGACCTTTTCTTTCTCTGAAATCAATGGAACATGATGTCTTTAGACAACAAGATCGTCTTTCCTGTTGATCCTCTGGATCATCTCTTCCATGGCACTGGCCAAAATGTCCAGTTTAGCTTATGATGACTTCAACTACTCCTTTTCTTTTTTCTTTACCTTTGACCTTTTGATCAACAAGTTGGCCTCCACATCAATTGTAATGTTTTTCATTTCTTCGAGAGTTGCAGTGGTCCTTTCTCTTAATTGGAATGACATCTCAAGATCGAAGGCATCTGGGAAATGCAAGTGAGATGATCCTGGGGGTGGCCTTATATCAACATGCATTGCATGATATACCTTATTGAGCCTTGCTGAAAACTGTTGTACTATTTCCCCTAGCTGTCTTTTCAAATGGTCATACTCTTCCAAGATTAGAAAGACATTTCTCATGATCACCCATCGATCTAGGAAAACTTGCACAAACTGATGGAAATTGTTAATGCTTGCAGCTGGGATATTTTTAAGCCAGTTCTTGACTTTACCTCCCAATGATAGGGAAAACATTTTGATGCAGACATCATCATATTCTACCTCAAAGAGATCAAGAAAATCCTCAAGACTTTGGATATGGTTTTCAGCAGTAATATTGGCATTATCTCCATCAAACATGGGAAGATTATTGGTGTAATTTGCAGGGAAGTCATGAAGGATAGGAGGCAAATCTAGGGGCTTGTATCTGTCTGGGATTTTAGTAGGTACAGGAGGTGAAGCAAGAGGCTTACAACCATTCAGAGCTTTAGCAAGAGTAGGAGATAAAGCAGGAGGCTTATGTCTCACTAGGATTTCTACAGGTGCATTTGGGATGTGCACATGTGTATGAGTATGTACATAATCTACAATTGGGGATCTGATCTCTTGAGGCTCATCAATTTGCAAATGATCTATATAAACTTCTGCAATATACTTTTGATCAGGATTAGAATAAGATAGAACATAATTACATATAAAACCAAAGATATCTTGAATGGAATTTGAGCTTGAGTACCTGGTCTTTCTAGGCTGCTTGGCCATGCATTAGGTTCTTCCTCCAGTAGAGTCTTTGAGTTGGCACTGTCTAGAGCTAATTTGGAGTCGCTAGGTGAATGATCTCAACCTTCTTGTGTCTAGTCACTGTCCACCATCAATGATCAAATATGGAACTTTGAAGTGTACTACTGGAGAAATTCCCCAGTATGGTTGCCATTCTGTTAGCACTCTGTAATTTTCCCAAGGCTGTGGAGGTAGTCATAGAGGCAACATCAAAACTGATATCAGTCAAGGATCTATCCCTCCAAGACCTAGAGAGGGATCTCTCTATCAAATTTATCTTTTTTAGAGATTTGATCTTAGGCTAGCTATGCAGAATAGGATATGTTCTTGAGTTTTCTAGTTGAGACAAAAAAAGAAGACCATTGGGCTATGGGGTCTGTGACAAGTTTGAAATTAAACACAGGTCTATAATGTATTTCCACAGGGCAAGGTAATGCAGAAGTTGGATCCTTTAGAAATAAAATGATGTAGAAAAGGAACAAACGAGATAATCAACTACAACAAAAAAGCATTCAAGAATTTCTTCATTATAGTATCAGAGGGAAAACATTTAGATTTTTAAAAGCTTGACACAGAGTATAGTAGATAAAATATGTGCAAAATATCCCTTTAAAAATTAGAAAGGGAATAACATAATGATAACTGAGAAGGATCACATTCAACGAAGAGAGGAAACTTCACCAACGTTAACACAGAGGAATCCTGTGCAAAAGTCCATTTATTTCTAGTTGATCTGACAAAATATTACAGAGAATAGCCTTCTGGGTGAAAGAATCAACCCCTTTTACATTAAAATCATTTGAATAAATAGGAGAGATCCCCCAACAAGTTGTGTAAGTTGGTTTTAACTGCCTCAACCAAAAATATCCACAAATCCCCAAAAATCCAGAACTACAAATTTGGCCGAATTTTCTGAAAATAGGGGTACACTCAGCCATTGATTCCTACCAATCAATGAAACCTATGAAAACAATGAAGGAATTTATTGTATATTATATTTTATGGAGAAAAAACCTCCTTCAGTTTCTCAAATTTTGATTCCACCTCGCTGAAACAGCTCCCGCAAAATCAGGACTGTAACAGGAAAAACCAGAAATCTGAAACATGAGGTTGAAAGACAGCCTCGTCTCTCCCAAATGGTAGCACCTTTTAAAACGCTGGGAGAGGTTTTTGTTTCACAGTCCATTATGAACAAAAACCTCTTTCTGTTTTTTAAATTTCATCTTCGTTTTCCCAGAATCCGCTTTGCAAGACGAGGTGTCAAAACTGGAAAAATAGTGGTTTTGTGAAAATGGGGGAGGGAGGTTTTGGAGAGGTAAGTGGTATTTATGACCCCCCCTGAGGTGGTAATTGGTATTGGTAGGGGGGGATGTCTGATTAAATGGATGGATGACACGTTGGGACAGGGCCCACCTAAAAAACCGCCTCATTCCGGATCGCCCCCCCACCGTTAAAGGCAGAACGGTCGAGGGGTTTCAGAATTTCCTGTAGACCGTCCATCTGCGTGTTTTCATGATGACCATAGATATGTGTGCACTTTTTAGTCACCATTATAGACCCCCCCCACCATTAAAAATAGAATAGTCTAGGGGGTTTGGAATCCACTGTTAGTCGTTGATCTACGCGCTGCTAGATTGACCATTGATCTAAGCGCATTCTTTATTCTCTGGGCGTGAATGTAGCAAAAACTTAGGCTTAGTTCTTTTTGTGAGTTTTGTGCGCTTCTTCCCTTGATTTTCTCACCATGGGGTTAGGAAAAACCACTTAGCATAAAAAATCATGAATTTTCCTTTTCCTTTCCTTTCCTTGAAACTAATTTGCAGAAATCAAATATTATTTGCAAGCCAAAATACACCCAGAGTGAAAACTTTCCAGTCACCAGATGATACTATGAATTATAGGGTTATAATAGATTGATCTAACCAATTCCCTTGAAAGTGGGAAGATCTTGTCCACATATAACCATTGGTGGTCGGAACATATTCTGACAAATCTATCTTTTTGCGTCGACTAGCCAACTTACCAAGTTGACCCGACCATCCATTCATCCAACATGTATTCCACTACTCATCTAGTTGATCCATCAACCGACTTTTTCTAACTACTAGTGTAATATTCGACCAACTGTCTAGTTTACCACCCAACTGACTATCCAGTTGACCACCTGATTGACTATTTTCAAATGATACTTAATTGACCGACTGGTTGTCTCTAGTATAAGTGGGATGCACCATCATAACTTTAGGTTATAACAATGAATGCACTCATATAAAACCAAAAAAGTTTAAATACATTAAAATACTAACATACATTCCCCATAAACATTCTATTATCAAATTAAAACACAACAAATAATTTCACTAGTAGTCTCTACCACATTATTCAATCAATTTCTAATGCTCTCAAGATATAGTACATTCATACATATCATGCACATGTATCTATATTACATGACACCACCACCAAATACATAATACCAAAGAATGGAGAGCCAAAGGCCATTTTCTCAATTACAAATATCATATACATGATTGAAGCCATAACTATTTAATTCCAAATAATTTTCATTTCCTTGGGTAACTCAAAAAAAATTACAATCAATAAATGGAAGAAAATTACTTTTTCATTCCAAATAAAACTCAAGTGTCATAGTTTGAATATTCAACGTCAAATTAGAAAAATAAAGATGTGGAAACAATTGTCCTTTTCTATTGTGATCTATAATTAAATGATTTGGACACCACAAACTATATATATTTGTGTGTGTGTCTTATACATCTTGTAAAAAATTCATACTATAACTACAAATCTTGTTTTTATCCAAGACAAAATATTGAACCCATATTTCTAGAAAATGTTCAATGTAGTCTCTAAACATGGTGCATTTGCACCACTTAAATTCAATAAAGTTTTAGAAAATTTAATTATAAGATGTAGGAATTTCTTCTATGTAGCATATCCAAATTTTAGACCTTAATTCCAAAGTATGAAAATACTGGTAAAAATACTAAAAAATTATCTACAAATTTCAAAATGTGTTGGTTATGCACTCCGGCATGATGTTTATGTTGATGTTTTAGTAGCTGTGGGAGGTATTAACATCCAAGTGTAACCTTTGTACTTAGATTAAAATATTATGGAAGTAAGAGAACCATTAAATAGATGTGTGAAAACACTAGAAGAGAAGTCAGCCTAGCAGAACAAATAATATTAGAATATAATTACCAAAAAGTTAGGTCGGCCCAGCCAGAAAAGTCATTAGACATATTAATATAAATAGGGACGTTTTAGCTCATTTTGAGACCCATTCAATGTAAGGTCTCTTCCAACAGAGCCTTATAAAACATAAATTTAGATAGAGAAATGCCAATTAATCAGTTTAAACAGTAAATTCTAAAATTTTACAGTCCATATAGTCATAAATAATCATAAACAGACTACACAACATATTACA
>ML792644.1:66886-95335 GCA_009831015.1 Picea engelmannii | reverse complement strand
TTTGTCACTTTCAATATGTAAAACATTATACCAATTTATTTTTTTTCCACTATCAATGAGCACAATGTTTATATATAGATCTATATATAATATATATTAGTGGGTTTGGCTTGCAGGTTAGGCGGAGCTGGATCTGGAGCTTGGCCCTCAGGCCCAAATTTATATCTAAATAAAGGGTTTCAGGGCCCCTCTTTCCCAAGGATTTCAGGTTGCAGGTTTTTAGGGCTGATTACAATATATATTTACCCTAAACAGTTTTATTCAGGGTCTTAATATAACTATTTAGAAGTTGTTTAAATTTCTGGGTTGGAATAGTTCCACTCCTGAAATTTCCTTCATATATGAAGGTAGGTGGGTAGGCCCTGGTCCAAGTTTTTAAACCAGGGCTTTGATACCATGTGTAAGGTCTCTTCCAACAAAGCCTTATAAAACATAAATTTAGATAGAGAAATGCCACTTAATCAGTTTAAACAGTAAATTCTAAAATTTTATCGTCCATATAGTCATAAATAATCATAAACAGACTACACAACATATTACACATTTTCATACATAAATTCATATCATAACTTTCATCCTTAACAAAATTAATACCAGAAAAATACCTCTTGAAGGAGTATGTCCCTTGCTTTCCTGTTGTTGCAGACTGCTTGCAACTACCCAAAACTAAACCTTTTCCTCCCAGCCAGCTAGGAACAAAGCCTCTCCGGTTCCCCAGCTCCATGATTTTGTAAGGATTCCTAGCCCCTGAGCCCAAAACTCCCAGCAACAGGTACCCCTTGTAAACATCCTTCCATAAGCTTCTCCAGCCAAAAACTCTAGCCAAAACTAGTAATACAGTCTTCTAATATCCAAAAAGAATATCCTTCCAAAAAATGCCCCAATACAGTCTCCTAATCTAAAAATAATGTTCCCTCCCCCAAAAGTCGCTCTCTCGAATGTTTTTGCCCCCTCATCTCCTCCTTTCCCATTCACTGCATCCGCCTTTCATTAAGACTCACCCACCTTATCTCTCCATTCAATGCCAACCTCCTTATCCCTCCATTCAATGCCAACCACCTTATCCCTCCATTCAATGTGTTAAGTTTTCATTTAATAAATTAAAATTTATTAAACTTAAATCCATTACCGAAATATTTAATGAGTTAATTGATTAATTAATTAATTAATTAATATACATTAAATAATTAATAATTCAGGACAATTAATTAATTAATTAATTAAACTTAATGTACTTTTAAACAATTATTTAACTATGACAATTAATTATTTAACTAGGGTTGTTACAATCAGAGTACAATTCTTTTGAAGAGATGCAGTTGCAAGGAGGAATAAGGGTGTGTGGTCATCTCTTAGTCTTGGTCTCTCTCTAGTGCTATCAAGTGATATTCTTGGTGACATTCTTGGTGATTCTCTTGGTGATTCTTTGTGAGTCTTAGTGAAACTCTTGGTGATATTATTTCTAAGTATGGTGCAAGTTTGAGAGAGTAGTGCAGTTGCAATTGATGCAGTTGTGTATGGAACATGTTATGTGGATATGAAGACTCTCTCTCTCTTGTGTGATACCCTTGGAGAAGAAGCATTGTACTTTTCTTGAGTTGTCGTTGTAGTTAGTAGGTAGGGTTTATCTATGGTTCTAGTATGGCTTTCTGGAATAATTATTTCAAAGGTTAATGTGCTCGGGGGTGGCATGTGTTAATTCCTATGGTTGGGTGACAATGATGTGAAATTGTCTATGGTTAAACAAGCATACCAAAATTTCAATATCGAATCATTGTTGGTTTCCTTTGTAACAACCTAATCGTTGGAAGGAACATCCTTAGTTTTCCCCATTGTCAAGCTGATTGAGAACTTACTAAGACTGTCACCTAAGTAGGGCGTATCTCTTCACCGGATCATATATACAATTTTTTGAAGTTGATAAATTAGGTTTTCCTCATAAAACTCTAGGTCTGCAGTGCAAGTTTCAATTGCATTTGCAGTACCATTTACTTCATGTGATTTGCTTTTTGTTAGTTGCAACACTAGCTGCATTTCTAGTTGCAACACCAGCTGCAATGCCAATCGCAACACCAATTGAAATGTCATTTGCAGTACCAGTTGCAGTGAACGTTTATTTGAAGTGTTGGGACTAAACTTTAGGTTTTCCTAGTGCATATTACTCTAGCACATCTTAAAATACATTTACATTACAAGTTGGAGCACCTTTGAAGTTTTAAGGTTCGTCATTGCTTGATGCAACTTCTGGATGGTGCAACTACTTGTAGATGTTTTCAAAGGTATGTTCTTATATATGTTTAAAACTATATCATTATTTTGAGTTTGATTGTAGGAGAAGGGATATCTAGTCTAAGAAACAATCATAGATCCATAAGGATATCAGATCCAACACATTTAAAGGAACAACACACTCTAGGTTTGAATGTTTTCATATGCCTTTAGATGTTATGGAACTATTGTGATCTTATGAACATCTAGTTGTATTTGATCTATTGAAGTTATGATTATCATACTAATATCTTCTCAAATTTAAGGTTAGAAACTAACTTTAGTCAAAGTATTAGATTGATTAAGGTTGAGATTTAGAATTCATTTTAATTATATTCTCTAACTCAGATTTTTGTCAAGAAATAATATTTTCTTAAGTATAGGGGATAATTTGAAGAGAATACCTGTCATCTTGAGTGAAGGGGACTCAAAACAAAATAAAAAACTCTCGTTCTTGAAGATAAGACTCTAGGTTCCAGGTATGATTGATTAAATTAAAAAGTTTCCAATTTGCACATATGAAGTTAGATAATTGCTACATTACTAGTTTTGACAACAATCCTTGAAAGGTTATATTACTACTAGATATAATGAATACTTGGAAACATATAAATTCTAGTACTTGTTTTCAAGATGAACTAACATCTCCCCTAGGAGATACTTCTAGTTTTTCTTCTAGGTAGGTCACCTTGGTAATAATATGATGATTACCATGAGATTGTTTTTTATTCTTATTGGCCTAGATATGTTATTACGAAAATGCTATTAGACTTTTTGTCCTTTTTTCTTGTTTTGGGAAGGTTACCATGGAAGAATTATTGATCACAACACTAGAAGAGTGTTGTTCAATTCCTTATTATTGTATTTTTATTTTGTCTCTTCTTCTAGGAAGGTCACAAGCAATAGATATGAGAAGGAGCTAATGTGATTATTGTTCTCATTCCTATTTCTATTATTATAAGAGAATTATTTGTGTTTGTTGTTTTCACTTTTTTTTCTATCCTTGTTCTGGGAAGGTCATAGGTGATAAATCTGAGGGAAAATATAGTGACGGTTGTAGGAGAAAACATATTAGATGGTTTCTAGTTTGAGACATGGAACATACTATCCGGATAAGAAGTTGTATATCTGACCGTATACATCCATGTATCGAAGAAGAAGAAGATGAAGAAGGGTATTTTCTTGTGGGATAATGAGTATCTCATATGAAGATTGATGGTAAGGATCATAACGCTCCCAAAATAAATGAACAAATCCCTCTTGTGTAGTTGATCACTTTTCATAACATAAAGAGTTATTAGAGCTAGAAGGGTCTACTTAGAATCGTTGCAGTAACCAAGAACAAGACAACATGGTCTGGTGACACTTTGCAGGATGAAAATATATAGATATATAGAAATAATGAGACATGTCATGAGGAGTATATGACTTCACTAGTGGTGAGGTAGGAGGCCCCACCAAGCACTAACTCATAAGGAGTTAGAGTTTTGAGGGAGTCAACCCTCAGGATCTAGTAGGGAGGAGAATCCTCCTTAGGACCATTCATAGGAGACTTCAAAGGAAATCATCTTAAGATTATACAGAATCAGAGGGATTCAATATTCAATGCGAGCATGGAGAATCAAAATGAGCCTAATCTCAGAGAGAGTAAGTGGCTTAGATAATTTCAATTCAAAAAATATTCCTCCTCATATTCAAATGGAAGAGAGAGACGTCTTCTAAGATTGACAAAAATGTTCCATGAGTTGAGGAGGCTAGATCAAAGATTCAGAGTATTAGAGGAGATATGAGATCTTATGGGAAGATTATATTGCTTTAGTAAACTTTGCTAAAGTGACTGAGGAGGAAGACAATCAGAAGGACTGAGATATATATCTTTTCCTTTGTTTGGAGACCTAAAGGGAAGTCAGTGGTGACTTCCAAGTTGATCTACAAGATCAAGCATGTTGCAAATAAATATTCTAGAGATGTAGAAAGCCTGATTTGTGTCTAGAGGATTCTCCTAGAAAGAGGGAGAATACTATGATGAGACACTTTCTCCAATATATTGATACAGACGAACATGTAGGAGATGTATTGAACAAGCCCTTGTCTAGAGTTAAGTTTGAGTATTTTAGAGACAAGATTGGGGTGGTACTTCTCGACTAGAGAGAAGTTGTTATTTTCTCTAGTAGTGAGATGTGTTCCCATCTAGTGGGAAGTGATCCCCAGTAGAGGAAAATTACGAGATCCCCAGTAGTGGGTGATACTCCAATGCAGGTTGGTATGCTACCCCAATGTAGGTTGGTACTCCAACACAAACTGGTATGCTACCCCGACACAGGTTGGTACTCCAACGTAGGATGGTATGATACCCCAACGCAGGTTGGTACTTCAACGCTGGCTAGTATGCTACCCCAATGCAAGTTGGTACTCCAACGCAGGATGGTATGTTACCCCAACGTAGGTTGGTACTCTGACATAGGTTGGTATTCTACACCAATGTAGGTTGGTACTCCAATGGAGACTGGTATGCTACCATAGCAGAGGTTGGTACTCTAAAACATTATCATATGCTACCCTAGCACATGTTGGTACTCCAACATAGGATGGTATGCTACCCCACTGCAGGTTGGTACTCCAACGCAGGCTGGCATGTTACCCTATCATGGGTTGGTATGCTACTCAAACGCAGGATGATACGTTACCCCAACGCAGATTGGTATGCTACTCCATTGAAGGATTGTATGTTACCCTAGTGTCAGTTGGTATGCTACTCCAATAAAGGTTGGTACACTACTCCAGTGAAAGTGAATAAATTCTTATAATGTATGGATTTGTGAAATTCAACAAGACAGTGGTCGAGGTGTGCAGAAGAACATAAGTAGTGATGATGATCGTTCCAAGAGGAATACCTTTTTAAGAGGGAGTGTTAAAATTTTGAGTCAGATTTTGTTTGCGATGATGAGTTACTAGTTCTGTATGAACTAGATTTCGAACTCTAATGTCAAAATTGATTCCTAGTTAGAGTGCCTATCAGTAGCATGGAAGGTTACTCTTTGGAGGGCCAACCAGTAGTGTTAGATGTGTTTTCCAACTAGATGGCTAATGTGCGGCTATGATGGTGATACTTGTTACATTATATGTTTGATCATATGATAGCCTCTTTGGCTATGGTGAAGCTACCTATAGACTAGCATGCAAGACCATGTGAGTTTTTCCCATGCCATTTGATATGGATGGATTTGTTTGAGATCACTACATGAAAAGCATATTACTTAATAACTCCCTAGATAAGAGGGAGTGTTAATGTTTTAGTAGCTTCAGGAGGTATTAACCTCCAAGTGTAACCTTTGTACTTAGATTAGAATATTATGGAAGTAAGAGAACCATTAAACATATGTGTGAAAACACTAGAGGACAATTCGACCTAGCAGAATAAATAATATTAGAATATAATTACCAAAATGTTAGGTTAGCCCAACCAGAAAAGTCATTTTACATATTAATATAAATAGAGGACATTTTAGGTCATTTTGATACCCAGACATAGTGCAATTCTTTTGAAGAGATGCAGTTGCAGTTGCAAGGATGAATAAGGGTGTGTGGTAATCTCTTAGTCTTGTTGTCTCTCTAGAACTATCAAGTGATATTCTTGGTGATTCTCTTGTTGATTCTTTATGATTCTTGGTGAAACTCTTGGTGACAATATTTATAAGTATGGTGAAAGTTTGAGAGAGTAGTGCAGTTGTAATTGTTGAAGTTGTGTATGGAACATGTTATGTGGATATGGAGACTCTCTCTCTTGTGTGCTACCCTTGGAGAAGAAGCATTGAATTTTCTTGAGTTGTTTTTGTAGTTAGTAGCTAGGGTTTATCTATTGGTTCTAGTATGGCTTTCTGGAATAATTATTTCAACGATTAATCTGCTCGGGGGTGGCATGTGTGAATTCCTATGGTTGGGTGACAATCATGTGACATTATCTATGGTTAAGAAAGCATACCAACATTTCAAAATGGAATCAGAGTTGGTTTACATTGTAGCATTCTAATCGTTGGAAGGAACATCCTCCGTTTGCCCCATTGTCAAGCTCATTGAGCACTTACTAAGAAGGTCACCTAAGTAGGTTGTATCTCTTCCTCGGATCAGATATACAAATTTTTGAAGTTGAGAAATTAGGGTTTACTCATAAAACCGTAGGTATGCAGTACCACTTGTAGTTCCAGTTGCAACACCAGTTACATTGTCAGTTGCAACACCAGTTGCAGTGCTAGTTGAAACACCAGTTGCAATTCCATTTACAGTACCGGTCGCAGTGAAAGTTTTTGTGAAGTGTTGGGACCAAAGTTTTGGTTTTCCTAGTGCATCTTACTCTAGCGCATCTTCAAATACCTTTAGATTACAAGTTGGACCACCTTTGAAGTTTTAAGGTTCGTCATTGCTTGATGCTACTTCTGGATGGTGCCACTACTTGTAGATGTTGTCGAAGGTATGTTATTATATATGTTTAAAACTATATCATTGTTTTGAGTTTGATTGTAGGAGAAGGGATATCTGGTCTAAGAAACAATCGTATATCCAGAAGGATATCAGATCCAACACATTCAGAGGAACGACACACTCTAGGTTTGATGTTTTCATATACCTTTAGTTGTTATGGAACTATTGTGATCTTCTGAACATCTAGTTGTATTTGATCTATTGAATTTATGATTATCATACTAATCTTTGTTCAAAGTTAAAGTTAGAAACTAACTTTAGTCAAATTATTAGATTGATAGGTTGATATTTTAGAGTTCATTTTAATTATATTCTCTAAGTCAGATTTCTGTCAAGAAATAATATTTTCTTAAGTATAGGGGATAAGTTGAATATAATACCTATCATCATGAGTTAAGGGGACTCAAAACAAAATCAACAACACTTTTTCTTGAAGATAAGACTCTAGGTTCCAGGTATGATTTATTAAATTAAAAAGTTTCCAATTTTCACATATCAAGTTTGATAATTGCTACATTACTAGTTGTCACAACAATCCTTGAAAGGTTATATTACTGCTAGATACAATGAATACTTGGCAACATATGAATTCTGGTACTTGTTTACAAGATGAACTAACATCTCCCCTAGGAGATACGTCTAGTTTTGCTTCCAGGTAGGTCACCTTGGTAATAATATGATGATTACCATGAGATTGTCTTTTATTCTTGTTGACATAGATATGTTATTACGAAAATGTTATTATACTTTTTGTTATTGTTTTCTTGTTTTGGTAAGGTTACCATGGAGGAATTATTGATCATAACACTAGAAGAGTGTTGTTCAATTCCTTATTATTGTATTTTAATTTTGTCTCTTCTTCCAGGCAGGTCACAAGAAATAGATATGAGAAGGAGCTAATGTGATTATTGTTCTCGTTCCTATTTATATTATTATAAGAGAATTATTCATCTCTATTTTGTTCAAAAAAAAATTGTCCTTGTTTTGGGCAGGTGATAGGTGATAAATCTGAGGGAATATATAGTGACGATTGTAGGATAAAACATATTATATGGTTTCTAGTTTGAGACATAAAACATACTATCTGAATAATAAGTTGTATACATGACCATATACAACCATGTAACAAAGAAGAAGAAGATGAAAAAGGGTATTTTCTTGTGGGATAATGATTATCTCATATGAAGATTGATTGTAAGGATCATAAGGCTCCCAAAATGACTGAACAAATCCTTCTAGTGTAGTTGACCACTCTTCATAACAGGAAGAGTTAGTCAAGCTAGAAGGGTCTACTCAGAATCATTGCAGTAACCAAGAACAAGACAACATTGTCATGTGACACTTTGCAGGATACAAATATATAGATATATACCATTAATGAGACATATCATGAGGAGTATATGACTTCACCAATGGTGAGGAGGAGGCCCCACAGGGTACCGAATGAGAAGGAGTTAGAGTTCTGAGGCAGTCAACCTCAAGGTCTAGTAGGGAGGAGTATCCTCCCTAGGACCATTCATAGGAGACTTTAAAGGAAATCATATGAAGATTATATAGACTCAAAGGGAGTCAATATTCATAGGGAGCATGCAGACTCAAAATGAGCATGATCTTAGAGAGAGTAAGTGGCTTAGAGAATTTCATTCATAAAATATTCCTCCGCATATTCAAATGGAAGAAAGAGACGTGTTCTAAGACTGACAAAAATGTTCCATGAGTTGAGGAGGCTAGATCAAAGCTTCAGAGGCTTCGAGGAGATATGAGATCTTATGAAAATATTATCTTATTTCAATAGACTTTGATAAAGTGACCGAGGAGGAAGCCAATCAGAAGGACTAAGATATATATCTTTTCCTTTGTTTGGAGACCTAAAGAGAAGTCATTGTTGGCTTCCAAGTTGATATACAAGATTAACCATGTTGCAGATAAATATCGTAGAGATGTACAAAGCTTGATTTGTGTCCAGAGGATTCTCCCAGCAAGAGGGAGAATACTATGATGAGATACTTTCTCCAGTATATTGATACGGACAAACATGTAGCAGATGTATTGAAGAAGACCCTATCTAGAGTTAAGTTTGAGTATTTCAGAGACGAGCTTGGAGTGGTCTAGAAATACTTCTCGACTAGAGAGAATTTATTGTTTTCTCTAGTAGTTAGATGTGTTCCCATATAGTGGGAACTGTTCCCCAGTAGAGGGAAGTTATGATATTCCCAATAGTGGGTGCTACTCCAACACAGGTTGGTATGATAGCCCAACGTAGGTTGATACTCCAACACAGGTTGGTATGCTACCCCGATGCAGGTTGGTACTCCAACATATGATGGTATGCTACCCCTGCACACGTTGGTACCTCAAAATTGGCTGGTATGCTACCCCAACGCAAGTTGGTACTCCAACACAGGATGGTATGTTACCCCAACATAGGTTGGTACTCCAACATAGGTTGGCATGCTTACTCGATGTCGGTTGGTACTCCAATGAAAACATGTATGCTACCCTAGCGGAGGTTTGTACTCTAACACAAGATGATATTCTACCCTAGCGCATGTTGGTTCTCCAATGCAGGTTGGTATGCTACCCTAGTGCAGGTTGGTACTCCAATGCAGGCTGGTATGTTACCCTATCACAGATCGGTATGCTACTCCAACCTAGAATGATATGTTACCCCAACGCAGATTGGTATGCTACTCCAATGAAGGGTGGTATGTTACCCTAGTGCAGGTTGGTATGGTACTCCAATAAAGGTTGGTACGCTACTCCAGTGAAATTGCATAAATTCTTAGAATGTATGGATTCGTGAAATTTAAAAAGAAAATGGTTGTGGTGGGTAGAATCATAGAAGAAGTGATGATGATCGTTCCAAGAGGAATAACTTGTTAAGAGGGAGTGTTAAAATTTTGAGTCAGATTCAGTGTGAGATGACGAGTTACTAGTTCTGTACGAACTAGATTTCGACCGATAGTGTCAAAATTGATTCCTAGTTAGAGTGCCTATCAGTGGAATCGAAGGTTACTCGTTGGATGGCCAACCAATAGTGTTGGAGGTGTTTTCCAGCTAGATGGATAATGTGCGACTATGATGGTGATACTTGTTACATTATCTGTTTGATCATATGATAGCCTCTGTGGCTATGGTGATGCTACCTATAGACTGGTATGAAATACCATGTGAGTTTTTCCCATACCATGTGAGATGGATGGATGTGTTTGAGACCACTACATGAAAAACATCTTAATTAATACCTCCCTAGATAAGAGGGAGTGTTGATGTTTTAGTATTTGCGGGAGGTATTAACCTCCAAGTGTAACCTTTGTACTTAGATTAGAATATTCTGAAAGTAAGATAACCATTAAACAAATGTGTGAAAACCCTAGAAGAGAAGTCGACGTAGAAGAATAAATAATATTAGAATATAATTACAAAAAAGTTAGGTCGACCGAGCCAAAAAATTCATTGGACATATTAATATAAATAAAGGACATTTCAGCTCATTTTGATACCCAGTCAGAGTGTAATTCTTCTGAAGAGATGCAGTTGCAACTGCAACTGCAGTTGAAAGGAGGAATAAGGGTGTGTGGTAATCTCTTAGTATTGTCCTCTCTTTAGTGCTATCAAGTCATATTCTTGGTGACATTGTTGGTTATTCTCTTGGTGATTATTTGTGATTCTTGGTGAAACTCTTGCTGATATTATTTCTAAGTATGGTGCAAGTTTTAGAGAGTAGTACAGTTGAAATTGTTGTAGTTGTGTATGGAAGATGTTATGTGGTTATGGAGAATATCTCTCTTGTGTGCTACCCTTAGAGAAGAAGCATTGTACTTTTCTGGAGTTGTTGTTGCAGTTAGTAGCTAGGGTTTATCTATTGGTTCTAGTATGGATTTCTGGAATAATTCTTTCAAAGGTTAATGTGCTCGGGGTGGCATGTGTGAATTCCTATGGTTGGGTGACAATGATGTGAAATTGTCTATGGTTAAACAAGAATACTAAAATTTCAACATGGAATTAGAGTTGGTTTCCTTTGTAACAGTCTAATCATTGGAAGGAACATCCCCATATTTCCCCATTGTCAAGATGATTGAGCACTTACTAAGAAGGTCACCTAAGTAGGGCGTATCTCTTCCTCATTTCAGATCTACAAATTTTTGAAGTTGAGAAATTAGGGTTTCCTCATAAATCCCTAGGTTTGTAGTGTCAGTTGCAGTTGTAGTGCCATTTACTTCATGCGAGTTGTTTTTTGTTAATTGCAACACTAGTTGGAGTTCCACTTGCAACACCAGTTGCAGTGCCAGTTGCAAAACCAGTTATAGTGCCATTTGCAACACCAATTGCAATGCCATTTGCAATACCAGTTGCAGTGAAAGTTTTTCTGAAGTGTTGGGAGTAAATTTTAGGTTTTCCTAGTGCATCTTACTCTAGTGCATTTTCAAATACCTTTAGATTACAAGTTGGAGAATCTTCATCATTGCTTGAAGCTACTTATGGATTGTTCCACTACTTGTAGATGTTTTCATAGGTATGTTATTATATATGTTTAAAAATATATCATTGTTTTCAGTTTGATTGCAGGAGAAGGGATCTCTAGTCTAAGAAACAATCGTAGATCCATAAGGATATCAGATCTAAGACATTCAAAGGAACAACACACTCTAGGTTTGATTGTTTTCATATGCCTTTAGTTGTTATGGAACTATTGTGATCTTATGAACATCTAGTTGTATTTGATCTATTGAAGTTATGATTATCATACTAATCTTTGTTCAAAGTTAAAGTTAGAAACAAACTTTGTTCAAAGTATTCAGTTGATTAAGGTTGATATTTTAGAGTTCATTTGCATTATATTCTCTAACTCAGATTTCTGTCAAGAAAGAATATTGTCTTAAGTATAGGGGATAAGTTGAACATAATACTTTTCATGTTGAGTGAAGGGGACTCAAAAAAAAAATCAACAAACTCGTTCTTGAAGATAAGACTTTAGGTTCCAGGTATTATTGATTAAATTAAAATGTTTCCATACTAGTTGTTAGAACAATCTTTGAAAGGTTATATTAATGCTGGATACAATAAATACTTGGCAACATATAAACTCTAGTACTTGTTTGCAAGATGAACTAACACCTCCCCTAGGAGATACTTCTAGTTTTTCTTCCAAGTAGGTCACCTTGGTAATAATATGATGATTACCATGAGATTGTATTTTATTCTTGTTGACATAGATATGTTATTATGAAAATGCAATTATACTTTTTGTTCTTTCTTTCTTGTTTTGGGAAGGTTACCATGGAGGAATTACTGATCACAACACTAGAAGAGTGTTGTTCAATTCCTTATTATTGTATTTTTATTTTGTCTCTTCTTCCAGGAAGGTCACAAGCAATAGATATGAGAAGGATCTATTGTGATTATTGTTCTCATTCCTATTTTTAATATTATAAGAGAATTATTTGAGTCTATTTTTTTCCTTTTTTTTATTGTCCTTGTTCTAGGAAGGTCATAGTTGACAAATCTAAGGGAACATATAGTGACGGTTGCAGGAGAAAACATATTAGATGGTTTCAAGTTTGAGACATGGAACATACTATCTAGATAAGAAGTTGTATACATGACCATATACATCCATGTACCGAAGAAGAAGAAGACGAAGAAGGGTATTTTCTTGTGGGATAATGAGTATCTCATATGAAGATTGATTGTAGGGATCACAAGGATCCCAAAATGAACGAACAAATCCCTCTAGTGTAGTTGATCACTCTTCATAACAGGGAGAGTTAGTAGAGATAGAAGGGTCTACTCAGAATCGTTGCAGTAAGCAAGAACAAGACAACATGGTCCTGTGACACTTTGCAGGATGCAAATATATAGATATCTAGAATTAATGAGCCATGTCATGAGGAGTATATGACTTCACCAGTGGTGATGTAGGAGGCCCCGCCAAGTACTAATTCAAAAGGAGTTAGAGTTATGAGGGATTCAACCTTCACGATCTAGTAGGGAGGAGCATCCTCCCCACGACCATTCATAGGAGACTTCAATGGAAATCATATGAAGATTATATAGACTTAAAGGGATTCAATCTTTAGAGCAAGCATGGAGACTCAAAATGAGCCCGATCTCAGAGAGAGTAAGTGGCTTAGATAATTTCATTCATAAAATATTCCTCCTCATATTCAAATGGAAGAGAGAGACGTCCTCTAAGACTGCCAGAAATGTTCCATGAGTTGAGGAGGCTAGATCGAAGCTTCAGAGGCTTCGAGGATATATGATATCTTATGGGAAGATTATCTTGCTTCAATATACTTTGCTAAAGTGATCGAGGAGGAAGCCAATCAAAAGGACTGAGATATATATATTTTCCTTTGTTTCGTGACCCGAGGGAAGTCAGTGGTGAATTCAAAGTTGATCTACAAGATAAATCATGTTGCAGATAAATATCCTAGAGATGTACAAAGACTGATTTCTGTCCAGAGAATTCTCCTAGCAAGAGGGAGAATACTATGATGAGACACTTTCTCCAGTGTATTGATACGGATGAACATGTAGCAAATGTATTGAACAAGCCTCTATCTAGAGTGAAGTTTGAGTATTTGAGAGACAAAATTGGAGTGGTCTAGAAATTATTCTAAACTAGATAGAATTTATTGGTTTCTCTAGTAGTGAGATGTGTTCCAATCTAATGGGAAGTGATCCCCAGTAGAGGGAAGTTATGATATCCCCAGTAATGGGTGCTACACCAATGCAGGTTGGTATTCTAACCTAATGTCGGTTGGTACTCCAACATAGGCTGGTATTCTACCTCGACGCAGGTTGGTACTCGAACATAGGATGATATTCTACTCCAATGCAGGTTGCTACTTCAAGATTGGCTGGTATGCTACCCTAGTGCCAGTTGGTACTCCAATGTAGGATGGTATGTTGCCCCAACATAGGTTGGTACTCCAATGTAGGTTGGTATGCTACCCCAATGTATGTTGGTACTCCAATGTAGACTGGTATGGTACCCTAGGAGAGGTTGGTACTCTAACACAAGATGATATGCTACCCTAACACATGTGGGTACTACAACGCAGGCTGGTATGCTACCCATGTTCAGGTTGGTACTTCAACGCAGGGTAGTATGCTACCCCTGTGTAGGTTGGTACTCCAACGCAGGGTAGTATGCTACCCCTGTGTAGGTTGGTACTCCAATGCAGGCTGGTATGTTACCCTATCATGGGTTGGTATGATACTCCAGTGTAGGATGATATGTTATCCCAATGCATATTGGTATGCTACTCCAATGAAGGATGGTATGTTACCCTAGTGAAGGTTGGTATGCTACTCAGATAAAGGTTGGTATGCTCTACCAGTGAAAGTGCATAAATTCTTATAATGTATGGATTCATGAAATTCAACATGACAGTGGTTGAGGTGTGCAGAAGCACATAAGCACTAATGATGATCGTTCCAAGAGGAATACCTTGTTAAGAGGGAGTGTTAAAATTTTGATTCAGATTCAGTGTGAGATGATGAGTTACTAGTTCTGTATGAACTAGATTTTGACCTGTAGTATCAAAATTGATTCCTAGTTAGAGTACCTATCAGTAGCATTGAAGGTTACTCATTGGAGGGCCAACTAGTAGTGTTGGAGGTGTTTTCCAACTAGATGGCTAATGTGCAGCTATGATGGTGATACTTGTTACATTATCTTTTTGATCATATGATAGTCTTTGTGGCTATGGTGATGCTACCTATAGACTGGTATGAAAGACCATGTGAGTTTTTCCCATGCCATGTGAGATGGATGGATGTCTTTAAGACCACTATATGAAAAACATATTAGTTAATACCTCCCTAGATAAGAGGGAGTGTTGATGTTTTAGTAGCTGTGGGAGGTATTAAACTCCAAATATAACCTTCATACTTATATTAGAATATTCCCGATGTAAGAGAACCATTAAAAATATGTGTGAAAAACATAGAAGACAAGTCGACCAATAGAATAAATAATATCTGAATATAATTACCAGAATGTCAAGTCGACCAAACCAGAAAATTCAATGGAGATATTAATATAAATAGAGGACATTTGAGCTTATTTGGATACCCAGTTAGAGCGCAAGTCTTGTGGAGAGATGCAGTTGCAGCTGCAACTGGAACTGGAAGGAGGACTAAGAGGGTATGTTCATATCTTAGTCTCGGTCTCTCTCTAGTGCATAACAAGTGATATTATTAGTGATATTCTTGGTGATTCTCTTGGTGATTCTCTTGGTGGTTCTTGGTGAAAATCTTGGTGATATTATTGCTAAGTGTGGTGTAAGGTTGAGAGAGTAGTGCAATTGCAGTTTTTTTTGTTGTGTATGGCACTTGTTTTGTGGATATGGAGACTCTCTCTCTTGTGCGCTACCCTTGTAGAAGGAGCACTCTACTTGTCTTGAGTTGTTGTTGCAATTAGCGTATAGGGTTTATCTATTGGTTCTAGTATGGTTTTCCAGAATAATTCTATCAAAGGTTAATGTGTTCGAGGGTGGAATTGGTGAATGCCTATGGTTGGGTGACAACGATGTGACATTGTCTATGGTTAAACGAGCATACCAAAATTTCAACAGTTTAGACTTCATATCTTCTTCTAAAATTTGGTGTGAAGGTATAATATGATAGCCTATAAACCATATCCAAATTTAAACATATAATTACAATATATACATGTGTTCCGACGAAAATTCTAGACCTTTGTCACTGCTAAAAATATGGAAAACTAGAATTGAAACACATAATTGAAAGTAAATGCTTTTTACTATGAAGGATTTCCATATCCCAAGGAATTATCCTACATCAAAGATTTTGATATCCCACCAATGATGGAAGATAATGTACATTAAAAACAAAAAAAAAGTACACCAAATGATTTTTTTCAGGAAGAAAAAAAAACCTTCTTCTCCTCAAGATATTTTTTTTACATATTCTTCATAACACTATATCTAGTATGTACATATCCAAAAGAAAAAAAATGTATTTATTTCAAAAATATGGAGGATACCTCCCTCATACACATCAATATAAAAAAACTACAATAATTTTTTTTTTCATCACACATACAACCATTAAAAAAACATTAAGCTATGAAAGAACCAACATCCAACAATAGAGCCTCTTTTGAAAGATCATATACTTAAGAGTTGAGTTCTGTGTAGATGTGTGCAAAGGAAGACCATTCGAACTCACTCAAGGTGGATTTAATATTGTTTAGTAGCCACTACAATTTTACCACCTGAAGATGAATCTTATTGTTTTCCTAGTCAATCACAATTTTTGAGCCTCTGAACACTTGAACTTTCCTTAGATTCAACAAATTTTCATAAAACAATAATGTCCATAATGTTGTGAGTTTTGTCTTCATGTTATATCCTTTACCTAGTGCATATTGTATCTTGAAGAAATGTTCTATGTAAATCTAGATGACCACCCCAACTCCACAGAGTGGTGGGTGACCCTGGCTTGCCCCATCAAAAAAACCCCAAGGCACCCATTCATCTTTGACATCACTGGGTTGTGATGTTTTTCTTTTTTCTGCTTAATTTTGAATTCTAAGGATAGATTTCCAATTAGTCTTTCCATCCCCTCCTCTAGAATGAACTTGTCTTGAAATATAGAGAAATTCCTTGCCCATATGAAGTAACTAAAATTAACAAGATCTAAACTGAAAAAATATGCCAGCTACGATTTTTTCCAATTAAAATACCATTCTTCCAGGTTATCATTTGGATCCTACTCCTTTCATTTTAGAATATAAACGACCACTTTAAAAACCTTCCTTGCATATCTATAGAGAAAAAGAAATGTGGGTTATAGTTTCATCCTATGATTTGCAAAACACGCACCATGTTGGCGCATTCCAACATCATTTTTCCCCGAAATCCCATGTAAGCAACATCTAGTGGAGAGCCAACCAAAAACCCAAATTAACTTTTATAAGTGCATATAGATTCCATATATCCTCCCACCACCATATATTTGGTACCCCAAAGGATTTTTCTTCTATGGATAGGTATCGTAGCTTAACACTATATTGTCCATTTAGGGAATCTCTTGACCGACAAAGAGAATCTGTATCCTCTTCCCTTAAGATGATAAAAATGGATTTTAGCATGTCTATGTACATGGACCACTGAAAGGATTGTTCCCCTTCTAGCCCCAATATTTTTGGAGTTTTCCACATTAATCTTCCCACCTCATACACTCCTTTCATTTTAGCATCCCAAAGAGAGAAAATGCCAACAATGTGTAGTTATGTAATTAAACTATTTGATATCTTGAAATCATTTGTAGCTCCTTCCCAAGGGTCCTCTCCTACCTGGACACTCTTTCCATTTCCTATATTCCATGCTAACCAATATCCTATGATCAGACCTACTTCAACGAGGACTTTCCATACCATTGAACAATTTTCCACTAATTTAACTGGCTCTCTAATCCATTCCACCATCGTCCTTCATAGAAAGCATTTGGAATCCATAACCTGGCCCCACAATATTGAATTATGGGAAAACCTCCAAAGGATTTTAGCTTCAAGTAATTTTGTGAATCAAAAGATGTTTTTTACTCCCCATACTCTCAACT
The DNA here is from genome assembly GCA_009831015.1 of Picea engelmannii. Lineage (NCBI taxonomy): Eukaryota > Viridiplantae > Streptophyta > Pinopsida > Pinales > Pinaceae > Picea > Picea engelmannii. The sequence continues at coordinate 77,992 of ML792644.1, read as the reverse complement.
ACTTTGGCATTGCAATATGTGTCCATTTAACTAAAGGAATTCCAACCTCGTATTTTTTTCTTGACCACAAGAAATGGAAGCATGCTTTCCTTATGTGAGTGTAGATATATTTTGGGATACTTGCAATGGATTCCAAAAAAACTGGGATATTTCTTAGAATCAAATTCAAGAGAAATAGTCACCCACATGTTGATAAAAGACGGAAAGTCCAATAAGATAATCTTGCCTATATTTTCTCAGGGAGACATATCTAGTCATTAACTTGTATCCAAACAGTTTTAACTTGAAAACAAAGTATTTGATCCCTGCTTTTATGCTTTTGTGATTGAAAGGTAAAATTTCATCCATCTAGTGCAAAAGGTATTATTTTATATCACAAAACAACATTGAGGATTTCGACATATTTTTTTGCAAGCCCATGGAAGTGCAAAAAGATTGAAAATAGACTCCATCTGTTGGATTTCCCTTAAATTACCTGCACCAAAGATCATGATATCATCAACAAACAAAAAAATGTGTTAGAAAAACTTTAGGGGACAATTTTATTCCTTTTATTAGACCTATTTGTTTGTCCTTAGAAATAAGTCTACTCAATCCCTCAGCCATGATTAAAAATAAAAGAGGAGATGGAGGATATACCTGTTGAAGTCCATTTGATTCCTTGAAGAAAGAGGAAGGATATCCATTGATTAAAACAACTAAATAGTTTGATTCCACACATCACATGATCTATTTTACTGATTTTAAATTCAGGCACATTTGAATGATAGATAGCCTGAGGAAAACCCATCTAACCTTATCGTATGCCTTTGACAAATTGATTTTTAGGACTAAAGCTAGTTTTTTTATTACTTGAGAGAATGAAGGGTCTCATGTTCCAGGGATACAATATCATGAATTTACCTCTTTTCAAGGAACCCAAATTGTTCCTAAGATATCAACTCACTTAGGATGAGTTTTAGAGTTTTATCTAATTGGATTTTACCTTGGATATTAACTTGTAGATCAGATTACAACATGAGATTAGTCTAAAATCCTCAAAAGTCATTGTTTCTCTTTTTTTTTGGAATTAGAGCTAAAAAAGCCTTGTTTAAAGACCCTAGGACTCTCCCTAATGATTGTTACCTTTAGCGGATCCTCTTTGATTAAATCATAAAATCATAGAAAAAATCCACTGATAGTCCAACCGGACCAAGACTTTTTCCTTTCTCAAAATCCTCAAGTGTAGCCAAAATTTCCACTTCATTTCAATCTTATCCTGTAGTCCATTCATCTCCTCATCTATAGATCTAGGAAAGAGTTCAACAACCTTTAATGTTTTTAAGATAGGGTAGCCTCGAGGATTCACAAAAAGGCCTGAAAAGAAGTCTGCTCTTGCCTTGGCAATCTCTTAAAAGGAAGAGACCTTCTGACCCTCCCGATTTTCAGTTTCCTCTATTGAGTTTAGATGTCTTTGATGATTTGCATAGTTGTGGAAAAATTTAGTGTTTTTATCACCATCGTGTAACCATATTGCTTATCTCTTTAACCTCCATTTGGATTCTTCTAAAGATAAAATATCTTATCTTTTAGCTACCAAATGACCTATCTCTTCTTCCTCCTCCTTAGAGAGAGTGTTTGTAGGTTTATGAACTAGCAAGGATTTTATCTTTCTCTCTACATCCCTCAACAAAGCATTTTTTTCAAGGTTAAAGGATAGGGACCAATTTGTAGAGACATGTTTTACCCTTTCAATACTTTCAACCATTTTTTGCATAAAAGAAGCTCTGGTTTCCTCCTTCAAATGAACCCACTCATCTATTATAAGTATCCTATAGTCATCTTCCTTCATCCAAGCTTGATTGAACTTGAGGGGAGCATATATATATGTTATATGTTACATATAACATATATGTAATATATATGTTATGTTTGAAGATATTTTTTGAAATGTTGAGAGGGAGAAGATTCATAGTGCCCATACTTTTTGCAGTAATAGCATTGTATGCTTGATTTGTCATTTGATCTTCTCCCTCTGCCTCTTTGAGGCTGGAAACTCTGATTTTGGTTCTGTTGTCTGTGACCTCGAAAATTTTGATTCGGGTTCTGTTGTCTGTGACTTACACTTGAGTGAGGGTTCCTTGGACTGCTCCCTCTTCCTTGGTGACCTATGATTCTTCCTCTTCCTCTTCCTCTATTTAAAGAGAATTGAGTTTTGAAGGAATTTACGATTGACTCATCTGTGAGATGCAGTTTGGTCTCATGTGTTAATAGAGAGCCCATTAATTCATCGATTGAAAAAGTTGACAGATCCTTGGATTCAAGGATTGTTGTAATGACCATTTCAAATTTATTTGGTAAACTTTTGAGGACTTTCTCAACAATGTGTTGATCAGGGATGGCTTCACCAGTCAATCTGATCTGATTTACAATTCCCATGACTCTGGGCATAAACTGATCAACATTTCCAGATTCTATCATTTTTAAAGTCTCGAAATGCATCTTCAAGGTCTGCAGTTTGACTGTTTTGACCCTGTCATTTCCTTGGTAGGATGCTTTAAGGATGTCCCAGGCCTATTTTGAAGTAACAATGCCTGTGATTTTTGAGAAATTCGAGTCATCCACTGAATTTTGAATCCATAATTTATTTTCTTTGTTCCTTTGGGTTGCGTGAGCAGTTCTCTGTTGGTTGGTCATGGAAGCAGGTCTGCTGGATCTGGTTCCACATAGCTAAGATCCACTGGATCCTAGCACTCTTGTGCTTGCAAGAAGGATCTCATTCAAAGAAACCAAAACTCATAATTCTTTCCAAGAAGAATCCGTCCTTGAGTTGGTCCTAAATTGCTAGACGTGGCCATCTTTAAAAAAAAATTAACACAACAGAAAAAAAATTGTTAGAAATTTTTTTGTTTACCTATTTCCTACACGTAAAAATAGGTCTTCAAAGTTCTTTCAGTGAATTCAGACTGAAACATGCAGTGTAGACCACTTCTTTGACTTCAATCTGGCTAGATCTGACTATCTGAGCACAAGATATGTTGATTCAAAGCTCTGTTATTTTGCAACTATAGAAACTGTAATGGTGGAATCTATCCAAATGAGAACTCAGCCCCACACGAATAAGCACTGAGCGTGAGCTCCTTCCCCACATGACCACTACCCATGACCACTGGCTTAGCCCACAAAGAGTGTGTCTCATTTCGTGACTTCGAGAGTATTGGCACTTGAGCCACTCCTAACTCTCGAACTCTCGAACTCCAAAAGGGGCTTAACGAGCCCTCATCTCCTCTCTTATCATTCCCCCACAAGACCACGATGATATGACCACGGTTCACTTTTCAGGATTGTGGGACTCCTGCATGTGAGCCCCACTTAACTCATGTTTCCCGAATCCCCGATCTCTGAAATCCCTACAGGGGTATAACACTTGCTAGCTCCTCCCCTAAATTCTCTTGATGTGACCCTCGACTGTGACCGAGGGCTTATCTCTGAGCGCATCGCGATTTCGCGTGTTGGGACTTTGCGAGCGAGCCAACCCTAACTCCCCGATTCCCGAAATGTTGAAATTTTGGAGCTCCCAATCTGACGGTCTCGATTCTTCCACGATCTGATGGCTTAGATCACATCAGGATTTTGTGTTTCGCGAGCTCTCAGAAATCTGGCCTCTGATTTCCGGATTGTCGAAATCGTGATGGCACTAGATCGACGGTCCAGATCTCTCTTTGATCGATGACACAATCTTGTCGGGGTTTCGTGTTTCGTGAAGTCAGAGGATGGCGCACCTTTGTCCTCCTGATTCTTGATTTCTCGATAATGTCAGATCAACGACTCACGATCTTTCTCAATCCAATGGCTAAGATCGAGTCATGTTTTCGTTATTCACGGATTATCACTGCCTTGTTCTCTGACCTTTACACCTTGTGAAATGTCAAGATTTCGCCACGTGTCCTCCTTGATGGACGATCACAATTGAATCACGATTTAAAGAAATTGTTTTCTTTGACCTTCTTGCTTTGGAAGTCAGTGAAGTGTCGAGTTCTTTCCATGTGTCCTCCTTGATGGATAATCCCAACGATTTTAGGACTTTGCGACTTAGTGAGTTGGTTTTTCTCCTGTGCGCTCCAGAAGACTAAGAACCTCGTGCACTTTCTCTGGATCCAACAACTGTCGGTCCACACGGTACAGAATACGAAGGTCCTTTGGTGATTAAAGCATGTAGACTTTTTCTTGATCTGATGGTTGTTGTTTCTTTCGCCTTGATCTAATGGTTGAAACTTGTTCTCCTTTTATGTGCGTTCCTTGTCCTTTTTTAGCTTGATTTAACACCTCAGATTTGTTTGCAGGATTGATCTTACGACTTCGCTTTCTTGTCCTTTGTTGCTTCTGCAAAGAGTTTCTCTTGAAGAAGAAAATTTGCCAATCTTTCACGAATTGGAAGAAATTTCACAAATTCTTTAAACAACTCACGTATCTTTAATTGTTTCTTCCCTCTGCAACTCTGCTGTGTGAATCTTTCACGAATCTTTAAATTCTCACGATTCTTTCGAGCATATTGCACTCTGCTTCCTCGTGTTTGCTTTCTGCAGTGATCTTTAGAGCGTATTTCGGACTGTGTGTTGTTCTCCAAGCTCTGTGAATAATCTTGCGTCATGTGCTCCCGTTGACAGTTTAAACTCTTTGCTACTTAGGATCGGGCTGCTCTCTAGTCTGTGTGAAGAGGTTTACATCTGAAGCTCTGATACCATGATAAAATGAGAAGCAGAGAATACAGAGAAAGAGCAGAAATAGTATTCAGTATATTGAGTATATGAGAAAAAGAGTACATACGAAAAAGGGAAAAAGAGTTGAGCTAAATAAGCTCAAGTAAATCAAGAACATCAAGAAATGATAGTACAGCTGGAGACTATTCAGGTTACATTATATTTAACAACTCATTGACTATCTTTGGGGAAAATGGGGTCTGTCATGGACGTTCCACCAAGTAAAATAGGTTTTTTTGAGCCCATATCTTCAACATTCTGTGCTAAAGGTGGGACATCCCATTCATGGATTAGGTCCATGGCGTTGCTTAAAACTTTCCCCGAAACCTCCTTTTCAATATTTGAAATATACAGAACCTTTGAGGGAGGACAAACGGACTTACCAGAAAATGTAGGTGCTTGAGCCACTGGGGTGAGAACGCCTAGATTTGAGCCGCTAGCTTTCGACGGACTCTTCTTAACTGATTTTTCCTCCGCCACCTTTTCATATTCAGTGACCACTGATTCTTCTTTCCTGTTCCAGGTCTTATTAAATGGGGAACCTGTGATGGAGGTCTGCGCCATTGTGTTAATAAGTGTCCAACCTCGTGACACCCATAACACCCGAAATGGACTTTCTAGTAGTCAATCCGTTGAGACCATGACAAATTCCCATAAACCAGTTCAATGTCATCATTGTCATGATTAGTTCTAAATTTGAATACTATCCAGCCCCGGGATAGCGTGTGATAAATTTGGCGATAACCAATCATTCCCACCCAGTAATCATCCAACCATAGTACTTGCGATTCGGCTTAGATCTGAGGGAATTCGTTCCTTCTAAATATTTTTTACCCCCTGAAGTCTTAGCCGAGCAATTTTCTTCGTTAACAGATGTAGCATCGTTTGCATGCAACTGCAGAGTGCAATCGGCACGGGGCTCGTCACTTTATGCATTAGATTCGTTAGCTCACACACCTGGAGGATTTGATGACAATGGCACCTGACGACCCCTGTCACCCCGAATCCTTTCGAAGATGGGTAGGTTTGTAACCCCCTTCCTGTCACCTCGAATTCTGGGTAGGTTTGTAACCCCTTTCCATGAGCGTTGTCTACAAAATGTTTTTTTGTTTGATTCAAATTTATTTCGGGTAAATGTTTTTGGAAAAAAAAAATCCTTTTTTTTTTTCCATTTCTGAATGCAGAAATGAATTCAACATGCTGAAAAACCCCAATAATCACTCAAATCTATGAATCTAACAATTTCTAGCTGGATTTCGAATAAATTATTTCCAAGTACTTATTAGATTTGTAGATTTGAGTAATTATTTCCAAATACCCTAAAGATTTTCCAGCATGCTGAATCCATTTCTGTATTAAAAAATGAATTTTAAACAACAAAAAATAATGATTCATATAGATTTATATAAAAGTTATCCCAAAAATAAAAACATTTCCTAAAACAACTAAACAACTTCTTAATTAAGCTATAATCTCCATCCACCCAGCTTTTATTGTAGAGCTTAAACCCACTGCATGAGGTCTGACGTAGGTCTAATTCACTCCCCTGTCAAGTGTGAGGTTGCTCTCACCGGGTCCTAGGCCTGCTGCCATAGACATAGCCTAGGGTTTGGAACTATCTTTTTACTCTTTTCCTCATGGTTCATCAAATGGTATACAAATAATATTACAATCCCTTTTTGCAGAGATACTAGTATAAGTATGACTAAAGAATAGTGTAGATCCACCTAAAAATGCAGCTAGAAAAAGGTTGAAACAAAGTTGGAATAACAAGCGACATTTACTCTTCTCAAAAACATTTCACTATTTTAAATCTCATTGCATTTATTATTTACAAGGAAAACATTGAATTTATAGCATCAAGCTATCGTTTTTCAAGGTGTCCTTCATGTAGATCCATGGGATTTCAGCATACAATGCAAAGCTATGGAAAAGGGTTTTCGATTACTCTTACTGTTAGTGAAGTTTTGGTCATGCATTCAACTTCCATTCTCATTTTCGAAAAAGAATATTATAGCGTCTACCTAACAACAGAAAATTTTCAGCATACTATATCAACCAAGAACTAAAACAACTTCACATAAGTTTGAGAAATTTATAAATTTTCTCTATGAATCACAGGCAAGAACAATTAAAAACTAAAACAATTTAACCATAAGTATGAAAAAATTATAAATTTCCTCTATGGATCAGAGGCAAGAGCATACCACATGATATAGTTGATAATAACATAAGTATGAGAAATTTATAAATTTTCTCTATGAATCATAGGCAAGAACAATTAAAAACTAAAACAACCTACCCATAAGTATGAAAAAATTATAAATTTCCTCTATGAATCAAAGGCAAGAACATACCACATGATATAGTTGATAATATGAGGTTTTATGCAATATTATCAACATAGAGAAAATTATAAATTTCCTCTATGGATCAAAGGCAAGAACATGTCAACATGATATAGTTGATAATATGAGTTTTTATGTGTTTATGCAATATTATGAACATCGAGAGTGTGATAGACATGTTCTTGAATAGTTCCAATATTTCTTTTTATCTCAATGGTAAAGTTGTCGTTAGAACATGGGACAATAAAAATTAATTATACATTTTACTATATAGGGTTATTAAATTATATATATATAGTTTTGTGATTTATAGGTTTATTATTAAATATATTTAAAAAATAGTGATATATTTAATCAATTATGAATTATTGTAAATAAAATATGATATAAATTTAAATTTTTAAGCACTATTCATTGATTTTATGCATGAGAATTTAAACCTTCCACTATTATTTTTAAACGTGCCTCTTAATTCTACACTAACTCAACTTAGTTGGTAAGTATAATTAATGAGACATTATAGATTAATCATCATCAGGTAACACCTCTAAATTAGTGTGACATGGCATGTTTTACTACTATTTTAATATTTTTCTTAGAAAATGCATTTTAGACCCTAAATTTACTCTGATGGGTATTTTGCATGGGGGCTTGGTAGAGTCATAATACAACCACTCCCAATAGTAGTGGACTAAATTGGAGGTTAATGATCCACATGTGGACTACCCTTTAATACCAATGTGGTCTCTTTCCCATTAACAAAAACTTCATTAATTGTCATGAATCCTTCCATCTACCATTGGGATTCTATCTCAAACCAATGCCTAGTCTATTGGATTATGGAGATGTAAAGAAACAAAATAAACATCTACATTGAAGTAGAATTAGGTAAATCCAATAGTTTTAAACTAAAACCTAAATATACTATATACAACAACACGCCTTAGCTAGAATTTTATATGAGTGAGATCATGCGATAAAACAAAAAATGATAAGGGAGAGGAAGACAACAAAGAAAAGATTGAGGTGGGAAGAAAATTAGAAAACGAGAGAGGACTGGAGAGGAAAAATAAGAATAGGGATAAGGGGCAGGGGGATAAGATCAATATGAAAAGAAAGAGGGGGAGGAGGGAGAGGGATAGTAATAATATGGGGGATGGAATAAAGGAGGCGAAGAGGAAAACTGGAAGAGAGAGAGATGCGAGAGTAGTGAAGAAAAAGAGGAATAGGGATATGGGGAGGACAGAAGTGGAAACTAAAATAGGAAGAGAAGGAAGGGGAAGAAGAAGATGAAAAGTAACAGTAGGGGGTGAGGGATAATAAAAAGAGGAAAATGAAGAGAAGGAGAAGGGTAGTGGAGAAGAAAAATAAGAGAAAAGACAAAGAAAATCCAAATATAATTGTGTTCTAAATCTACAAATTTAGAAAAAACTTGGGGGGAAATGAAGGAAAACCTAAACCAAAATCCAATCTCATCCCTAAACCCAAATTCAATTTTATTTTAAATCTATAAATTTAAGAAAGTAAACACTTACCTATGAATGCAAGAGAGTTGGCGATGCCCCACAAATATTTTTCCAGTGATTCTACAAATCTCTTTAATCTCTACTAATATTTTCCACACTCCCCCATGTCCAAATGAAATGATGAACCCCAACCCTCTCCCAACACAATGAGAATGTCGTAAAAATTGATTTGAATTATATTTTGTTTCTATTTGAATTTTGTTTCACTATAATATTGTACTCGGATCATGATATAAATTACATCATATTAACATCTCAATAGCATCATATCATCTACATTTCATTGTATCCACCTCTAAATAACATAATATTATTTGATGTTATGGACAAGATATGTTATCTCAACATCATGTAATATGATTTCAAACAAATAATATGTCTCCACCACTTTATTTATTTTCATCTTAGCATATCTATAATGTTAAGATAGCATCACAATTAGTTATTAAAAATTAAAAATTATGTTTATTACAAATAATTTTACAAATTGAATTTCATTATTATTATATTTAAATTTAAAAGTGTTATTATTATGTTTGTGGCAGTCATCATTGATTTTAATGGAAATCAATAAGTAAAATATGATTGGGGTTTGATCCAAATCAATAAGTAAAATATGATTGGGGCCGGGGAATACTATGAAGCTAAGACATTAGTCCTAAATTCAAAAGGATTTTTGTAGAAATAACGATAAGATCTTCTATGGTGACTCTGAGAGAAATTATAAATAAATCTATCTCCAAAAAGAAAGACTTGATTCATGTGAAACCTACACAATAATTGATGAAAAAGGTCAATATTGAATTTCTACAAATTGTTTTTGAAACAAGGAAAACAATGTTGGATTTGTCAATTGTTATGTTTGACTTGGAATTACAAATACAATTAATATCTAAAAAATAATCAATACACATTTGTTATGTTGACTTGGAACTACCAATGCAATTAATATCTAAGAAAAAATCAATGCATACATGTATCAATCCATCAAATATGATAACAAACTTGAAATGACTAAAAAATCAATATACAATTATTATGTTTGACTTGAAACTACAAATGCAATTAATATCTAAAAAAGAATCAATACACATGTATCAATCCATAAGTATTGTAACAAACTTGAAATGAGGAAAGAAGAGAGCTATGGTAAGGCCACATGATTTTAGTAATAATACAACACACAATAATCTACCTTTATATTTAATATAAATAAACCACAAAAGGGAAGAGAGAAAATGTAAAAAAATGTTAGACATGCATGTGTTAATGGTGAGACTTATCAAATTAATCTCTTAGTTTAACGATACTAAAATTGCTAATAAATGATAGTGAATACTATCAATCTAAAACCCTACTAACCTGAACTTGGCGAACGAGGCCTAACCAATATGAAATAAAAATCAATGAATCTGTATTGAATGGAGTCCAATCAAAATAACATTGATTATTTATACTCTTCTAGTAATCATCTACTGAAAGACTATTAAATGTTTTACCTATCGATTTAGTCTTTATGTTATATTTGGTTGAAAGGAAGGACACATGCTAGTTAGTAAGGTTTTGTTGTCAAAGTAAATGTGACAATTTTTATCCTTTTGGGGGTGATGGGAAATATTTTAAAAATATTGTATTTTTGTATTTCCGATTGATAAACACACGAATAGTATAATGATGAATCTGAAAAAATATGTGGAAAGTATACATCGATATTACTTGTTTCTTACGACGATGAATATCAACCTAATTTCAACATCAAATTATTCATTGCTAGTATAAAATCTAGAATCGTGTAACATTGTATAATCATTGAAATAATGTCGTTCAACATCACCAAAGCATTTCCTTTCCCAAATAGTACTACTAAACAATAATTATCAATATTATATTTATAATCCTTATAGAAACTATTAAGGGGATTCTCACATCATGACTATGTTTTCATTGAATCATGTAAGCACCGGTTGTGTCTATGTTGGTAGGAAAACATGAATTGGAATGGGGGTCAATGCACCTATGGAAGGAGGTATACGAAATGGATGGAGTATGCATAAAAGGGGATGGGAATTACTATAGTGTATAGGAATGGAGGTGGACTATGCACATGGTTTTCATAGGATACAACCACCATGGATTGAAAAATTGGTTTGAAAATTGGTTTGCTAGTGGAACTCCTAACTAATTTGATTTTGAGAAGGTTTTCATTCACTCAGGTGATATCATAATAACATTAAAAATAAATCAATAAAAGGCATTAATGACTAACTTGAAAATGCATAACTAGAAATATAATTTGAATATGTCAACTAATAATTCAGCTACTTAAAAATTGTATTAGTTAAGCTACCCAAGTCACATCTTCAAAACAAATTCAAAGAATTATGATAGCTCTAAGTGAATTATGTAATATCAAAATGTGAAAGATTATATGTATTTGGAAATATCAGTAGGTAAGATATAGTATATATATATATATATATATATATATATATA
>ML792644.1:32382-66836 GCA_009831015.1 Picea engelmannii | reverse complement strand
ATATATATATATATATATATATATATATATATATATATATTTGTTTTGATTCCCATGAATGACACTTTTTAAACTAGGAAGCTTTTCCACCAAACTATTGTCATGAAACCAATGTTGTTCTATGAAAATTCATTCTCAAAAACTAGGGATTGAAATTGAAATTAGGAAAATGATTTGACACTATAAAGGTACCATACATCCCTATGTTGTCACTAGGAAAATTATTCTTTATACGTCATATTTATATTAGAATAGGATCAATGAAGTCACAATTATGAAATTTGGTTATGTAGGAGACAATCAAATCATGTCCTTCATAGACTTCATAGAGTGGCCTTACAAACTCAAAATTGGGAAAATGAAGGATTATTGGAAATATTGTTATAAGAATATAGGTTATGGAAATTTGATTCTATAAAAATTCAAAATAATTCCTTTCATACTCTATACAAGATCTTATTCATGTGGATCCTACCTAATGGCTAGTGAAAATAATTAATGTTAAATCTTTTACAAACTATTCTTACTTTTGAAAAAAATTAATCTAATCAACCTAAATATGTACATCACTAATATTAAAGGTTTCTTAAGCACTATTTTTCTCTCCATATAGATGAAAGAACCTCCATCAAAGGAGTGTTTAAACTCTTCATAATCATAGAGGTTCATTCTTACATGTACTAGTTATATTACATTCTCGAAGTTGTAAGATTAGCAATGAAAAAAAAGTGGCTACATGTGTATGTATTATTAATCATAGTTTTAATTATTTTCTTTGTATTGTATGAGCTTATTTTTCATACTTTTGTTGCAAGGGAAATGATTTAGGGAAACCCAAATCATCCCTTTGGTAGATATCAATGAAATTTTATCATATCAAAAAGAAGATGATGATAATTGCATTCCTATTGACAAGGTGAGAAAGCTTTATATAGATGTATATAATTACCTCAATACTCGGTTCAATATTCTAAAAATGGACTTATTGGCACCTTAGAGAAAACAATTAATAAAACTATTAAGGATCTCATGTTTAGATATGAATAGTATTTGTTTACTAAATGATCAATTGTTGAATTACAAAGATATATGTCTTGGTAAAACACTTTGAGCTATATTTTAAACAATTTTGTATCATAAAATTTAATAATGTTCACTAGCCACAAAAGGGTAAAATAACCCAAATTAATACCTTCTTCATCTGTTTTAGATTTAATACCATCAACGTTAATTTTAAAATCTTTCAAAATATTGTTGCGCACTATGTCCTTAATGGCTACTATTAATGGATAAAATGTTTTTCTTGTAAATTCAATCTTTATATGTTGTTTCGTTGGAGGAGAGGGAATGTGCTTGGTATTAACTATTTGTTGTCAAAATAATCATAACAATTTTCTTCTTTGTAGGTGGTTGGAAAGATTACAAATTTTGCAAAATGATAGAAGGGAGTGTAAATCAACTAGGATGTGAATGGTTTGTAAGATTTGCGAGATTTTTGGCATCCCCATCAATGAACATGGTAATAGTAATATGATGAATGAAAACTATGCCTATAGGTTTTATATCTGACATACCTATACCGAGGTTGTGAAAGTTGCATCCATGGCTAGAAAATATCCATTTCTTTATCATGAAATTTGTTTTAAAAGAGTTATTTTTCCAAGTATTCAACAATAATATTTGATGAATATGCTAAAGCCTAATTGTTATTTTAGGATCCAAGATTTATGCATATGATACTTTGAAATTGTGTTCCTTGTAAATGAAGTTATTTTGAAAATGTATCATTCTATTATACATTGACTAGAATCTATTTATTAATTTCTCACATGTACCATAAATTATGTATCTTTTGTGTTTACATCTCCAAAATTTAAATGAATATTGAACTATGAAATAGTAGAGAATGATTTCGATTAGTAAAGGTTTTTCATGTTATTGAATATATTAAACATGGTTGACATTTGATTCTGCATCATATTTCCATTTGATAATTTTCCATCACATTTAACAAATTATCCAAATAGAGGTGGAGATGGATATGAGCATGCATCAAATAAATGTTTTAATAATTGGGTTGAATTGGATGAAATAGATGGATATCTCTTTCCCTATCTTGTCATTTTATGTTCTACATCTATATCTATTCCATGTGTTGTAATCTCCATAGTTGTAAAATTTCAATAGAAATCAAGTTTCCATCTAGTGTGCCCCCCTTGGTTAACTAAAAACAAAAAATGCTAATGGGTGAAGAAGGATGGTGGAAAAAACAAAAATGGAAGAGAGGATGACAATAAAAAGGGAATTGTTGGATCCAAAGGTCATGGTGAAGATAAGAATGGTAAAATGATATTAAGATGAATTGAAGATGCTTAGTTAATATAATAGACATGGCTTTTTTCTAAGGTCCCTGTCAATGTTTCTAGTTTGACACATTCTAGAAGAAGTAGTAGTGGTTTCAATCACCACATTAAATAAAAATAATAACATAATGGGAGTGAACCAGATCAGGAGCTACTTTTAACATACCCAACTTCCACATTGACTCTTAGTACAACAAAACTGAGTCACACAAAAATATGACACCAATTTAAACAATGCATGCATGCAATGTGTAATATAAACTCATGCAACTAACAACAATTTTAAATTCATGAATATGTATTATTCAATCATGCACAAAAATATTCAAACATATAATACACACATTAAAATTCAATAATTAAACACCACATATAACAATAAATTACACAAAAATAAGATTGAAATGCACAACAATTAAACTCATCATTTAATAGAAATAACATAGTGAATAACAACAATTATCTTTGAAAATATGCAACCAACTATAGAGGATGGGAATTCCACTCAATTGTAGACTTTTTTCTCCATTTATTAGCAACAATTCACCCATGATCTAGGGCTATAAATCCACAAGAATAAAGTGGTTCCTAAGGATAATTGTTTACCCCTCACAATAAGCTAATTCCTACGACCATTGCAATCCACCAAATCTATTTCCTCTCAACCTGCGAAAACCAAGGAATGAGATTATATTATATGCCACATAATCCCTCGGGATATCCCACTTTCCTCTAGGGCTCAAAAATAGATTGTCCAGGAAATCTGTTTGTTTGGGTCTCTAGGAACTTACGATTACAACAAGATTTTTCACAACAAGAAATTGATTTCTCACTTTAAAAATTTCTAGCAGAGAATCTTACTCATATTCCTACAACCTAATTATCCATGAAATTATAGATTCAATAAGTTTCCTTCCATGGCCACTATGGTTGCTTGCTATATTACAACACTCCACACACATCTCCTCTCTTATACCCAACTATAAAAAGATTTCTTGTTTTCCCCATTTGAGTTTCCTTTTACCCATGCAAATTGAATCTCACATTCCCCAATGTTGATTGTGCTAATCCCCATGCTCTTAATAACTATGCGAGGTGAATTTTTATACCAACCCTATTACATGTATTGTTGGAAAAGAAGCTTTGGAAACAATTTTTCATTTTTGATACATTTTTGGGAACAATACTAAGTAGAGGAAAAGTGTGTGGAAGAAGAAGGAAATATAGGGAGTGTGTAACTAAGGTGCATCCATGAGGATAGTGCACAAAAGTAATACAATGTGTAAACAAGAGAATAAAGAAAACAAAATAATAAATCTGATAGAGGATAAAGAAAGAAAAGAAAGTGAGAGAATAAATCATGACAGAGGGGTGACAACCCGACATTCCATAAATAGAATAAAAACAGAAAAGAAACATAAAAAGGGAAAATAAACATGGACAACGAATTAGATAAGGGAAGTATGCATTATAATGGGGTACTTTTGGGATGAACAGATCAGGGTTTTTAGCCCTAGATTTTTGTATAAATATGTAATGCGTCGGGAAAATGGGGTTCCTTTGTTCCTTTCTGGAGAGTTATGGTTCGTTGTTAGGGGCTCATCCATGTGATTGTCTTCCATAGTTATTTAATGTAACAGTTTGTTGATGAGAATAAATGCTAAAGAGATAATATTGAATCTTGTATTGTCTGTTTTTTCTATGTTTTCTTATGAATTGTGTTTGAATGCATCGTAGAATAGATTTTTCTTATGGTTAAATATGGTGGAATGTTCATAACTATTACAACAATGAAGTACATATGAATATGGAATAGCGTGATAGTATGAATATCAATCACTAAGTAGGTAATAATGAAGAAGGAGAAAATTGCATGCACAAAAAATATAAAGAAGAATGAACAAGATGGCCACCTCCCATTCCCTCAATACTGCATAAGACTGGTTCTTGTAGTCCCAATATATAACTCAGGTGAGACTTCATTTGCGCAAGAAGGTGATGCCTATGTGGTTATTATATGGCAGGTTTTGTTGGTCATATATGGATCAAACCTAGGGTATTAAATACCATGAAAAATTCCAACAAATGATTATGTTGCGAGGACCGGGAATTTGTGATTAAAGGGATGTTTTGGAGGTCGACTAATAAGGATATATCATAATGGTTGGAAGGAAATGAACGATATTTTTCATGAAAAGAGAACATGAATCCTCAGATGAGTAAAAAGTAATGGATGCAAATTTATGTGTACAAAGATCTGCATGAAATTTTCTTTGGAGAATTTCCAATTATTTTGACTGAGTGGCTAGAAATATTAGTGAACAGAACTGGAAGACACGGGGCTACAATGTAGAGGAATTGGACTCCTGAATTGGTAAGACAAATGAATTTTGTAAGTAAGGAAACTACTCGAGCAATTGATTTTTGGTTGGATATCATGCTAGGAGGTTATATTATAGAGTTTGCAGAAGATTGTATTCAATCATACAGTGTTGCAGAGAGGTACTTTTTCAAAGGTCCATGTGGGAGGTTCTTGAAATCATTAGGTACATGGATAAAGATGATATTGTGTGAAAAGAAAGTGAGTATCATGTAATTTGACTACTAAGGGGATTTTTGCACATAGGGGAACCAGGGGATGACAAGAGGATCATCTGAGAGAATCAAAGAAGAAATGAAAAAGGAATGGGAAGACTGAGGATGCAAGAAGATGGTATACCAGATGAGTAATACAATTTTGGAGAGTTTCACAGAGGAAGGAGGTACAAGAGATAAAATATTGGGGCTGAGAAAGGAGATTTGCGCAATGATCATGAGGGGAGAGAACCTTGCGCACTAGTCTAAATCATGGAGATACCATATATAGGAGGATAAGAAGAGGGGTTTCAGTTCAGTCCAGTAATAGAAGAGTTGGTAAGTTCTACTCAGACAAGATCCTGCATCAAATGCATGAACCCATGTGCATCACCACAATCAAAAATAATAATGGAAGACTTGTCAAAAGAAATTTTAGTTAGCTAGGGAGCACATAGTAGTAGCACTCATAGTAGTGGAGGTAGTGCGCAAAGTCAGAGTCAGAATCAAATTCAACCAAAATCACCAAGAGGGTGGACAACACAAAACAAAATGGTAGAGGCAGATAATACTCTTAGACTTCCCTAGTTCCACAGAGTGGGGTCAGAGGATCGAGAACGAAATATGTTTTTCTGCGAAATAATTTGGGCCACTAAGAACATACAGGACGAGGTTGTGAAAATTGTGCAGTTAGCAACAACATTTATGGGTCCTGTGCTTATATGGTATATGAATTTGCATAGTATCCTACCTGCAGGAAAGGCCATGAATTAGGTAGAAATAAGGAAAGTGTTGTTGAAAGAGTTCAAGAATCCAAAGTCAAAGTCCCAATACATCATAGAACTAAAGGAGATTAAACAAGTACAAAGAGAGTCTGCATGGGAATTTGATCATAGATTTAAGTATGTGATGGGTAGATTGACTTTCCATATCTCATATCAACAACATCAGGAATGGTTTATTGCATGGATTCTACCATGCATTCACATATCATTGATTCAAAACAAGGTTGCGTCGTAGCTCGAGGAGCTAGAAATTGCAATGATATTGGAATCATCCCCGATGGGAGACAATGGAGGAATGATTTAAGTTGAGACATAGTTGGTTGCATTGAAAATTCAACTGGAATAACTAACAAATGGAAAGGAGAAATGTGAGCAAGTCTATTGTACAAAATGTAGGATTGAAGGCCACCAGAAGGATGAATGCCTAACATTGACACAATATTTGGTGATAGGAGCACCAAATCCATTACCGCGAGGAGGATATTGTGATACATGTATGAAATGGATCCATCACCCCATGGAGTGTCCATTACTACAAAAATATCAGAGTACCCTAAGGAACTTGTTTTGTTACTTTTGCAAATCAGTGGGACATGACGAAAAGTATTGTCACGCGTTTGAATTAATGAGCAAGTGCACATAAGATATGTACAAGATATAGGAATAGAATGTTGTGGCATAAGTGGGGGGTACACAATATAAAAATAAAGAGGTTTAAATTAAAGGAATAGAGGAAAATTTGGAAAACGCTGAGGTAGAGGGAATTTTTGTAGAGGAGGAAGAAAACCAATTTTATGTTATAATTGTAATCAATATGGAAACTTGGCATAGAAGTGTCAGAATCCATGTGCAACATCCACATAATATAGAGCATTAGATAATGCAACATCATATTGTCCTCAATTATCTGAGAAATGGCAGGTCAAAGGAAACCAGAATCATAATCCAAATAAGAATGTACATAAGATATCAGCCAAAAGACGCAACGAAGGACCACGAATAATAGTTGTTACACGTGGAGGATATAAAACAGGGGTGTTGAAGATTAAAATCGTAATGAGGATTTCGCCCGCAAAGTATTTCTTAAGCCTAATAATTATAAGCTAATGAGATATAAAATACTAGTAAGTGGGATCCCCTTGTATATTGGGAGATCATATCAGGTTCTTATTTCATGTTTATGTTGTTGTTCGACATTGCTTACATGGTTCTACATCATTGATTAAATATGGGTTTTGTTGGAAATGAATAAGGCATGTTATGTGTTGGTTCTAATTGTGACAATTGGATGATGGATAAGGCATGTTATGTGTTTTTTATGCTACTGTAGGCTAACATTTTATGTTACAACGACCTATGTTATCCATTGTTATCATTGTTATCTATTCTTGGATCCATTACTGTGATACCTGCACAAGAGACATGTTAGTAATAACATATAAGAGAAGTTGAAAATAAATAAAACAAATATAACAAAATGAAAAAAGAAGAAATCGAACTATGTTCTTTTGCTACACTACATGCATCGAAATTAAAATGATTATTGTTATCCTAGCTAATTGTTTCAGTATTAATCCGTAAGTGCGGACACAAACCGATCTCCCTAGATCCACCTGGATCTAGAACAAAACAGGACAGAATAATACACTTTCCCTAGATCTAGACTATTGAATGAACTAAGAGGTAAGGATTATGGACATACCTTCTGAACGCTTCCTTGGTATCTGTTGTTCAAAGCTTCGCTCCAATGCTCTTGTGTCGTTCAGATCACAAAATTACAAACCAATCGAAGTGAATACAGATCAATATATTCAATATCTAATCTATACATATGATCAAGGAGTTATGTAATAAAGTGACATCATCTTTATGGGAAAGGGACATATTACTGTATTAAATTGATAGAAAGTGAAACTTACAACCTGAGCCTTGATGTTGTAGATCTCCTTTCGATGGATCCGAGCTCTGACACACACACTTGCTCATGCATGAAGAGAAACAACCACTTTTGATGACCTTGTTGGTGTCTCTAGCTGCTGTAGCATCAATCCTCCATACAGTCTTGCACTAATTCTCCAATCAATCTCTTTCTAGTTTGCTTCTAAACTTTTCCATGAGCAATATCCTCAATATATAGGAGAATATAGATTAGTTACTTGGATAGGAAATGATCCCAAGATATCTGGAATGCCAGCACCTGAATAACCATTCGAAAGCCAACTCATATTTCTAGAAGATTCCCTTCTAGAAGGTTCGAGATTTTATCTTTTTCCTTCCTTTGGAAGATGTTCGCACCCTGAGAGTTAGGTATAGTGTGAACCCCTCGCACTCCAGCTTAATGTAGCCTATGAGAATCAGGCATTCTCGCAGGCAAATATATAGGTAGCCTGTGAACCTTCTTTAAAAGTGTGATTTCTGGAAGCAGACAAATGTAACTTTTCTCAGGAAAGTGTTCTTAGTGAAGAGCTTGATTTTCCATCATCATAACATCGTAACGATGACCAAAATTGTGGATAACACTAATAAGTTAATATTTATGTGATTTATTGAGTTATATAGTTGATATGCATTATGGTTAAGTTGGAAATGGTAAGATATGATGTGGGTGGCATGTTTGACAAGTCATAGATGCTAATTCCAATGCATAGTTAAAATGAATGGTTAACGGATTAATGGATGGCATGTACTGAGGAATTAAATCACTTGAGAATGGAGGTGAAATACATTTAATGCACGTCACTTCTACTCCTTCCACCAGCGACCACTCTAGTTTGGCTATTGTTCAACTGTGCTTTGTTGTGGTTAGGCTCTGACTTTCAAGCAAAGGAAGAACCACTCGGTCAAGCTCGTGTGTTAATGTGCTCTTGGTTACAAGTATGTCTTTTCACCATCCATGAACTTGCTCTAGTTATGAAATATAAATTTTCTCGAGATGTATGGGTCTGTGCTTTCCTTAAGTTTGGAAACTGTGTAAATTTGTTATATTTTTCTAGGATGAATCGTTGGTGGTTTCATTGCAATAATATTTGAATTCACAATGTTATTGGTCATTCTGAGTGTTAGCAACCATAAGGGATCTCTGTCATCCTTGCTGGTTTTAGTTGGATGGTTTCATTTGGTCTCTATTGGTTAGTTGTCTCCACGCATTCGAATCACCATACCTAGTCATTGTTGTTTTGGGGTTACTGGGTTTTGAAACACCTTGGTTCACTACACATTGTTTCACTTGGGTATCGTTTGTTCATGCTACTAATGGTTGTGCAGTAGGTTATATTGATTTTTGTCGGCTTTGTTATATCTCAACATTGTTAGTTGGTCAATTGGTAAAACCACGAGGGTTATACCCTACGTGTTCTAAGTGTTGTTACAGGACCAAAATGGAACCTTGCTCCTCTATTCATAGTCTCTCCTATCACGGGAATTGGCACCTTGTCTCCAAAGTTATTTGTGGTATACCCTATGTGTGCACCATTAGTCTTGAAGTTTCTCACCCGATGTTGGGGGGCGACTTCATTCTCCCTGTGTTGTTCCACAATGAAAACCCTAGATTTCTCAAGCCTGGGTTTTGATGGAGGGAACCGTTATGGCCTACCGGGTATACTATTGATTGTTATGAGTTGTTGGTATACTGTTTTCAGTGCATTGGTTATTATAACAATAAAATTTATAAACTCAACATTGTAATTTGGATGATTGGAGAATTGGTTTGAATGCATAGTCGTTGTCTCTTACATTATAATTGTTGAATTGTGAACCCAACATTAGTTTACAATTGATTAATGCACAACGATGCTTCGTGCATTATGTGTGGGTATGTATGGCATTCCTACAACATGTTAAGTTGAGTTAATGATTATTGTGACTATGTGTTTTAAATTGTCGAATGGAGTATTTCAATCATGGTAATTATGGCACGACCATCCACTATCTATGTTATAGATATTATTTGATTGCACCATCAGAGAGGGTCACGGGTTTTTAAATATGGTTTTGTTTCAATTTGATCGATTTGTGTTATGAGATCATGCATACTTTTACTGCCACATTGTATTGGATCGATAGCCCAACATTGTGGATGTTTAGATTTAGAACGATTGAACTTGTATAGTCACTAAAAAGATCTTGTATCCTTCAATGTCATATGAATTAAAATGATTATTGTTGTATGTGTAGTTAAATGGCATGTCGAGATATTTGCAGTTGAAATATGGATCATTGTGTTTGACTGTCCACTATGTATGAATATCATATATCTTAACAGAGATAAGCACCAGTGTTGTGGTACTATGGTCTTGTTACAATTTAATTGTAGATGGAATTGAGGGATAAAATCAGGCATCCTTTTTGTGTCTATGTTGATGAAGATGGTTAATTTTTTATGTTGAATAGAGTGGAATTAACTGAATGTTTATTCATTTGGGAATTTCTTTAAAATATTAAATTGATAAATGAGAAGAACAAATATCCTCTATAGTTTGTTGTGGAATGCATATTGTCTTGTTTTAAATACATTGTGTTACAGATTGACTGGGAACAATGAGCAAGTTAATGCACATAATTGTTTAAGTTTTACAAATTAGTTGTTCTTTTGGCATAATGATCATTTTGGTTGGTGTTATATATTTTACGTTGATATGGAATGATTTTATGGATTACCTAATTGATTTTATGAAAAATACCCGCTCTCTTTCCCTACCATTATTTCTCTTTTTCTCTAATTATACCCCCCTCGCCTTCCCACATCCATTTTTCACTCCCTGTTCTTAAAATTTAATTACAGTTAAGAGAATCCTATTTTGAAATAGTTTGAAATCACAGTTTCTTGGTTGAAACACAATGATATATTCTTTGATTTACATTACAACTTATTGTTGTTGTATTTGAGCAATAACCATGATTCTCTTCCCTCTCATTTTATCATTTTTCGCTCAATACAAACCCCTCGCATATCCCAAGACCTTTTTTTCACCCCCTGATCATCTACAATAGTTAAACAATTTGCATGGATTTGATTGCATGAGTCTGATATGTTTTTAAGCCAAAGTCTATTTCATATTTTAAAAGAGTTGTCATGTATGGTTGTTAAGGGAACTATTTGCTAATCAATTACGCATACAAGAATGAGCTATTAAAATAAACGGATGAAAATTGAGGCCCATTATGCCCATGTCAAAGGGAAAGCCACTACTACCCCTTTCTCACCTTCAAATGATTATGATAAATCAGTGTCCTCCTGAATGCAATGGAGGGACAATTTTTCTCATGTGATCAGCGAGATTAGCCCTAAAGGCTCCACACAGCCTAAGGAAAATTTAGAGAGTTTAAAAGGTGATAGCAGTAACAAAGGAAATATTGCCTCACAAACTGGAAAATATGGATTTTAAGTTTTATTTATTTGTCTATTGGTGAGAACAATTGACTTTAGATTTTTGGGATATATTGGTAATGTATTTTGAAAATGATTCAAATATCGATGTGATAATTGTCAAACATGCATGTGATGATGGGAGCCACAAGGAGAGATGTTTTTGTTTAATCAACTAATTATTCTATCATTGTTAAGAGCTAAATGGGAGTCACAAGGGGTCCCACCTACTAGTTATTATTTAATTATAACCCTTATTATGATTTATTACTTTTCCCCCTTAACTAAAAATTTGGTTGAGTTTTTAGTTAACTTAACTAATGAGGTAGTTCAACTACCTCGACCAACTCTAATTTTCTAAAATGAAAAGGAAAGGGAGGAACAAGATCAGGGTAGAAGGAGAAGCATACTAAGGTTTGTTCTTTGAGTTTATGTTGAGATAGTTCAATTTGCATTCATTCGTTAATTTATCACAAGCTTAATTCTTTTTTATGATAGTAGGGTCTTATTTTCGACAACAAGATTCAGGGATGAATTACATCATTCAAACACCTTTGTTTCATAGGTGTTGATCTATCTTTGATAGTCTATGTAGACTTGTCTGTTTGTGAATTAGCTTTCATGACTAATAAAGTCTATTGTATAGAGTCAAGTAGGAAGCAATTTGTGGCAAGCTGATCCAACTTTCAGAGTTCAATTTTTTATTTTCTGTCAGAGGTCCTATTGTATGTTCCATCGAGGATGTCTAAGTTTGACTTTGGTCTGAAATTTTTGTATGAATTTTTCTAAAGAGAATGACTCTTTGGTGAATTGGAATGAAATAAAGGATTCCTTTTTGTCTCATCTATCTTGATTATCATCTTGGTGTCTTTACTTCTGTCTCTACATTTATTTCAACAACTGTTATATTTAGAAAATCATATAAACAATGAATTTTCCAGCAAGATTTTATTTATAAAAAGACTAGCCTAAGCACTTGTAATCAACACTTGTGAATTAGGATATTAATTTTGATGGTTATAAACATAGGGTAACATTCCCGTCTATTTTTCTTTAGCCAAGAAGAATCTCAAAATGCTTTAGTAAGATCATTTCATATATTTTCCTCAACATTTATTTGGCGACCATACTGGGGAGATATTCAATATCTCTCTGGTTAATTTTTATACTTGATTTTCATCAATACATCTATTTTTCTGATATTGATTCTTTGACATTTTTGTTTTTTAATGATTGTACATGTTGCAAGGCATCCCAATATTGATCTTGATCTTCAAGATTAGACCAACATTACTTTGAATCTATTTAACACCATTTTAGACACTGCCAATACTCGTGTTGAGCTTAATCATTCATGGGAAGCAATTGAACGAGATATTAGTGCCTAAGAACATTTGGAAGATAAATATAGACAACCTAGAAATAAACAATACCCTTCTTGTTTCTTCATTTTTGGCCTTTCTTTCATGTCCTTAGACTTTTTTTCTTCTAGAAGAATAAGAGGCTTATCACCTGAAATTAATCCTATTATTGAAATAGGAAGAAGGAATGTTGTGTTATCTACCCAACAAAGTGCCCTAAGGAGAACTTTGTCTGATTCATCCAGTTCATCTTTCTTTCCCTCACCTATCATCCACAAGATGGCATCTAGTGGTGGCTCTGGTGGCACTGGAAGTGCTTCATATTCTCAGTGTTCATCTTCATCAGTGATTGGTAACTTATACAGCCAACATATCCTTGTCCAATCTACCACAAACCCCAATAAAGTCATTAAAAAGTATAGGATTTTTCATTTTGAAGAAGATTCCACAACCACACCATGGCATGTGTCCTCTCCTCTTAACCTAGCACCTACTACTCATCCACTTCCTAAATATAAGGAGAATCTTCCTAGGTTTTTAAGAAATAACATTGTCACTACAAACAAACACTTGGTGGCATTTTCTAATGCTTGTTATAACATAGAAGCCAATGACAATGATACTTTCATGCACTTGTTCGTCAATTCCTTGGAAGGAAAGGTTGTGATCGATTTCTTTGACCCTCCTCCTAAGATTTTGTCGACTTGGGAGTATTTAATCTATTGGTTCAGATCCACTTATGGGAAATCTAAAAGCTCAGTTGAGAAGTTACAGGAATACAATAACATCACCTATAAGGATGGTGAGACCATCAAGTCCTTCAACTTATGTTTCACCAAGTTAAACAATAAAATCCCTGAACTCAGTCAACCTCAGAACCAATCCACTTTCATGCATTAATACAATGCATTACCTTCCCCTGACTGTCATAGGCTTAAGGAAAAATTCATTGATAATCTTGGTTCCACTCTACATACGTTTTCAGAATATGAAGAACAGATTGAAAGAACAAGTCTTCCCTAGGGAGAATCGATTAAAGAGATGAACATGTCCTCCATCTTATAGCTACTAAATGATATGAATAATTGTATGATAGCGTTCGAGAGAAAGGGAATTGTCTTCCCTCTCACCCCTGGAGCTTCATCCTCTTATGTGCCCCCCTTTATAAATCTGTTTGAAAATAATTTTCATCCTAAAGCTATCTTTCCTCGAAGTTGGTGTAGCTTCTGTGAGGAACACCATGAGGAAACCACATGTTAGGTAAAGAAGAGTGACAAAGATAAGATCATTGGTAAGATACCAGAAGCTACTATCATTGTCCTAGATTTTGTAGAGCCAAAACATGTCATGGTAATTAATACCAGGAACAAAGCCTATGCTCCCAAGGGAAAATTTGATCCTCCCCGCAGTTCTTTTATCCCAAGCTCATCCTCACATGTTGTTACTGTTCAGGTTCCTAAGGTTCTCAAGAGTCAAGGAATTAATTCCATTCTCCCATCCTCCAAATACAATATCTTGAACCAGTTGGCCAACATCAAAGTAGATGCAACCCTTCTGGACATGGTTGTCTTCCCTGAACAACAGAGGCATATGAAACAATTCATGGAAGGAAAAGATTATATTGTAGCCAACCTCTATGAAGAGATGAACGAAGAGGATTCATTTGTAAATAAATTAGGTGTACATAACTTTATATACCCTGTAAAAAATCCCCCTTTTTTATATTTCTGTAAAGATTATGGATAAGATTTCCCATTGTTGCCTCATTGATGGCGGTTTGGGCCCAAGTATGATGTTGAAGATTATTATGGAAGATCTAGGATTGTATTGTACAAATGAAAATGCCAAAAGCATGTTCTCCTTTAATAGTCTACAACAAACAACCATAGGCGAGATTAAATATGTGGCCTTAGTTTTATGCACCCATCCTGAAATAAGGACAACCCTCAGCATTCAAGTAATTTATATTCATGTAAGAAATTACTCGACTATCTTGGGAAGATATTGGCAAGACTTAACATGTGGATACCTCTCACTTGATGGGACACAACTATCCATGCTTCGGAATGGTAAGGAAATTACAGTCCTTAGAGAGGGGAGGATTTCACCCTACATAAAGAGTGTTCCACAACCTAATGTAAACTATATCGAGGAGGACCTAGGAGTGTATTCCATCTTTGCTGAGGAGGATAATATTCCTTTGGAACAAATCAATTTAGATGATGATATGTGGCATATGCATTTTGATGGTTCACACTCTAATGAAGGTAATGGGGTTGGCATCATCTTGGTTTTCCCTGTAGGGAAAATTCATAATTTTTCCTATAGGTTGGAGTTTGCTTGTACAAACAATGCCACTAAATTCTAATCTCTATTATTAGCCGTTCAAAATGTCTATAATATCGGTTGTGGTCACCTTTCAGTTTTTGGAGATTATGAGCTTGTTGTGAACCTGGTACATAAGATAGACTCTCCTAGCAACAATTTGATGAAACAATATACTAAAACTGTTTGGGCGCTTGTATCGAACTTGTTATCTTTCAACATCACTCATGTTAAGAAAGAATTCAATTCAGTGTTTAATCAGTTAGTTGTCTTTGTGGCTTCTCTTAATCAACAACCTTTGCCTCACATGCCTGATTGTTCTTTTCAATCTCTATATCATCCATATATCCCTGACAATGTAGAATCTTGGCAGGCCCTCCTGAACGATGAGAGTGTTTGTGCTTTCATTCAAGATGAAGCTCTTAAGCCCAATGAAATGACATCCATAGAAGACAACAAGATTCTTAAAGGCTTGACTCCTCTTGTGGGTTCATTTTCATTGATTGATGTAGGCAATAAAGAAAAACAAAAATAAGAGTTACAAAGGGAGTTGGATGAAACCATTTGCTTGAACATTGGGCACTCGAATCTTCAAATAACGTTAAAATAAGCACCCAATGTTCTAATAAATAATAAATGAGGGTTACCAGTCTACTTGGTGGTTTTCAAGATGCTTTTTCTTGGTCATATGAGGATCTTCATGGTTTTGATCTTGGTCTTACAAAGCATGCTATCCCCATTAGGGAAGGCATGAAACCAACTAGGAAAAATCAAAGACCTATTAACTCTACATTTAAAGAAACCTTTCAAATAGAGTTGGAAAATTTCTTAAGGGATAGGATTATTTTTCGAGTCTACCCTGAATGGGTTTCCAATAGGGTACCTATTTCGAAGACCATTGATCATATTAGAACCTGCATTAATTTCCGTACTTTCAGTCAGGCTATTATGAGAAATCCGTTTCCTCCTCTCAATATGTAAATGTTTATGCAGAAGGTTGTAAGGTCACAAATGAGGCCCTTACTTGATATTTTTTTGGGTTACAGGAAAATCAAGATAAAAGGGTAAGATGTTCACAAAACCAATCCTATCTCAAATTGGGATACCATGACTTATAAATCCCTATTTTATGGATTACGTAATGCAAGTACCACTTTTAAAAAACCTATACACACAACTCTTGATGAATTGATTAGCATCCATATCTACCTTGATGATATAATCATACACATTAAAAGGATGATAATTACCTCGGAGTTCCAGGTGCTATTTCCGGGTCCTTCCAAAATTTCTTTTTTCTTGGATACTAACTCTTACATTTTAAAGGATTTACAGAAGCAATTTTTTTCTACAACACTAACAGTTCTCACTTGGAACATTGCGAGGGACCAACATGAAAAGTTCTAATCTTGTCTGGTTTTTTTGTATACTAGTAACCTAGTTATGCTTTCTTTTTGCGTTGTTTTCTTTTCTTCCTTGTAGTTTGAATTTTTCTATATGTTTTAAGATTTGCAATTGCTTTTACATTTCTGTCATTTTATTGTTGTTGTTTTAATTTTTACAATTTTACTTCTGTCATGATTTTGTTTCCTACCATATTCTAGTTAATAGGATGTTGGATCAGTTCTTCAACAATGATGCTCTTGCAAAGAATTGTTAGTCAATAAAAATCAAGATTACACAACTTTTACGATGTTTCCCTTGAAGGCACCCTTGAAATTGTTATATATTTCCACTTCTATTTTATAAAGAATTGGTTATCTCCCGCTTCTTCTTTCCATTTCTTCATCCATTGATATTTTAAAGAGGAAGTCCATAAATTTTCTCCTTGAAGTTAAGATCCGATTATGATTGAATGATTATTCATATAGAGATAAACCCCCTCATACTTAACACTTTTCATGAGTTTTTCCCAAATTCCCAGTCATTTTTCCATTAAATCCATTGAATTCCCCCTTGTTGAATAATATTCTTGGTTATATCTTCTTGACCTATTGTTCTTGTTCTGCAAAACCATGATTTATGAGTTCTAAATCTGTTGAAAACAAATTTCCCCGTGGAGTCACCAGTTTGTTGACGATTAAAATTGCAACGAGGATTTCACCCACAAAGTATTGCTTAAACCTAATAATTATAAGCTAATGAGATATATAATACTAGTAGGTGGGAACCCCTTGTAGATTGGGAGATCAGATCTGGTTCTTATTTCATGTTTATGTTATTGTTCGACATTGCTTACATGGTTCTACATCATTGATGAAATTTGGGTTTTGTTGGAAATGAATATTTCATTTTATGTGTTGGTTGTAATTGCAATGATTGGATGATGGATAAGGCATGTTATGTGTTTTTTCTGCTACTCTAGGATCAAAGTTTATGTTACAATGACCTATGTTATCCATTGTTATAATTTCTATCTATTCTTGGATCCATTACTCTGACACTTGCACAAGAGACATGTTAGGAATAACATATAAGAGCATTTGAAAAGAAATAAAAGAAATATAACAAAATGCAAAAAGAAGAAATCAAACTATGCTCTTATGCTACACTACATGCATCAAAATTAAAATGATTGTTGTTATCCTAGTTAATAAGTTAATAGCTATGCAATTTATTGAGTTATATAGTTGATATGCATTATGGTTAAGTTGGAAATGGTAAGATATGATGTGGGTGGTGCGTTTGACAAGTGATAGATGCTAATTCCAATGCATGGTTTAAATGAATGCTTAATGAATTAATGGATGACGTGTACTAATGAATTAAATGACTGGAGGTTGGAGGTGGCATGCATTTACTACACATCACTCATGCTCCTTCCACCAACCACCACCCTAGTTTTTCTATTGTTCAACTGTTCTTTGTTGTGGTTAGGCTCTGACTTTCAAGCAAAGGAAGAACCGCTCGGCCAAGCTCGCATTTTGAGGGTACTCTTGTTTAAAGGTATGTCTTTCCACCATCCATGAATTTGATCTAGTTATGAAATAGACATTGGCTTGGGATGTATGGGTCTGTGCTTTCCTTATGTTTGGAAACTGTGTAAATGTGTGATATTTTTCTGGGATGAATCGTTGGCGATTTCATTGCAATAATATTTGAAGTCACAATGTTATTGGTTGTTCTAAGTGTTAGTATCCATAAGGGCTCTCTGTCATCCTTGCTAGTTTTAGTTGGAGGGTTTCATTTGGTCTATATTGGCTAGCTATCTCCACGCATTCGAATCACCATACCCAATCATTTGTTGTTGTGGGGTTACTAGGTTTTGAAACACCTTGGGTCACTGTGCATTGTTTCACTTGGTTATGGTTTGTTCATGCTACTAATGGTTGCGGAGTAGGTTATATTGATTTTTCTTGTCTCTATTATATCTCAGCGTTGTTAATTGTTCAATTGGGAAAACCATGAGGGTTATACCCTATGTATTCTAAGTGTTGTTACAAGACCGTAATGGAACCTTTCTCCTCTGTTCATAGTCTCTCCTATCATGGGAATTGGTGTCTTGTCTGCAAAGTTAACTGTGGTATACCATGTGTGTGCACCATTGGTCTCGGAGGTTCTCACTCAATGTTGTGGGGCAGCTTCAGTCTCCCTGTGTTATTCCACAACGCAAACCCTTGATTTCTCAAGCCCAGGTTTTAATGGAGGGAACCGTTATGGCCTGTTGGGTATACTATTAATTGTTATGAGTTGTTGGTGTATTGTCTACAATGTTTGATTTCTGGCTCGTCTATGTTGATTATGTAGAAAATGGTGTTGGTTTTGGTATTTTGTCACTACATTGGTTATTATGACAATCAAATTGATAAACTCAACATTGTAATTTGGTTTATTGGAGAATTGGATTGAATCCAGAGTCATTGTCTCTTACTTTATAATTGTTGAATTGTTAACCCAACATTAGTTTACAATTGATTAATTCACAATGATGCTTTGTGCGTGATGCATGGGTATGTGTGGCGTTCCTACAACATGTTAAGTTGAGTTAATGATTGTTGTTACTATGTGTTTTAAATTATCGAATGGAGTATTGCAATCGTGGTAATTATGGCACAACCATCCACTATCTATGTTATAGATATTATTTGATTGCACCATCAGAGAGGGTCACGGGTTTTTTAATATGGCTTTGTTACAATTTAATCTCTTTGTGTTATGAGATCGGGCATGTCGTTGTTGCCCTGTTGTATTGGATCAATATCCCAACATTGTGTATGTTTAGATTCAGAACTATTGAACCTGTACAATCACTGAAAAGGTCTTGTGTTTTGTTAAGTGGTCTTTTTATCCCTCAACGTTGTATGAATTAAAATGGTGATTAATGTATGTATGGCTAAATGGAAAGTCATGATCTTTGCAGTTGAAATGTGGATCATTGTGTTTGACTGTCCACTATGTATGAATATCATATATCTTAATAGAGATAAGAATGGGTGTTGTGGTAGTATGATCTCATTACAATTTAATTGTAGATGGAATTGAGGGATAAAATCGGGCATGCTTTTTGTATCTATGTTGATGAAGGTGGTTGATTTTTTATTTTGAACAAAGTGGAAATAACTGATTGTTTATTCATTTGTGAATTGTTTTAAAATATTAAATGGATAAATGAGAAGAACATAAATCCTCTACAGGTTGTTGTGGAAGGCATATTGTCTTGTTTTAATAACATTGTGTTACATATTGACTGCGAATAGTGAGCAAGTTAATGCACAAAATTGTTTAAGTTTTACACAGTAGTTGTTCTTTTGGAAAAATGATCATTTTGGTTGGTGTTCGATATTTTACGTTTATATGGGATGATTTTTTGTATTACTTAATTGATTTTATGAACAATGGTTGTTGTCTTTACCTACCATTATTTAGTTTTTTTTGCTAATTACAACCCCCTCACCTTCCCACATCCCTTTTTCACTCTATGTTCTTAAAATGTAATTACAGTTAAGAGAATTATATTTTGAAATAGGTTGAAATCATAGTTTCTTGGTTGAAACACAATGATATATTCTTTGATTTACATTACAGTTCATTGTTGTTTTCTTTGAGCAGTAACCATGATTATTTTCCCTCTCATTTGATCATTTTTCACTCAATACAAACCCCTCACATATCACAGGACCTTTTGTTCACCCCCTGCTCATCTACAACAATTAAACAATTTTCATGGATTGCATTGCGTGAGTCTGATATGTTGCTGAGCCAAAGTCTATTTCATATTTTAAAAGAGTTTCCATGTATGGTTTTTAAGGGAACTATTTGCTAATCCATTATGCATAAATGAATGAGCTATTCAAATAAAAGGTTGAAAACTGAGGCCCCTCTGGAAGGGAAAGACATTACTTCCCCTTTCTCACTTTCAAATGATTACGATAAATCAGTGTCCTCCCGCATGCAATGGAGGGATGATTGCTCTCATGTGATCAGCGAGATTAGGCCTAAAGGATCCACACAGCATAAAGAAAATTCATAGAGTTTAAAAGGTGATAGTAGTAACAAAGGAAATATTGCCTCACAAACTGGAAAATATGGATTTTAAGTTTCATTTATTTGTCTATTGGTGAGAACAATTGACTTCAGATTTGTGGACAACATATGTTTTGGGATATATTGGTAATGTATTTTGAAAATGATTCAAATATCGATGTGATAATTGTCAAGCATGCATGCGATGATGGGAGTCACAAGGAGATATGTTTTTGTTTAATTAACTAATTATGCTATAATTGTTAAGAGCTAAATGAGATTCACAAGGGGTCTCACCTACTAATTATTATTTAATTATAACCCTTATTATGATTTATTACTTTTCCCCCTTAAGTAAAAGGTTGGTCGAGTTTTTAGTTAACTTAACTAATGAGGTAGTTCAACTACCTCAACGAATTCTAATTTTCTAAAAGGAAAAGGAAAGGGAGGAACAAGAGGAGGATACAAGGAGAAGCATGCTAAGCTTTTATCTTTGAGTTTATGTTGAGATAGTTCAATTTTAATTCATTCCTTAATTTATAAGAATCCTAAATATTTTTTATGATAGAAGGGTCTTATTGTAGACATCAAGATTCAGGGTTGAATTACATCATTCAGACACTTGTTTTTCAGAGGTGTTGATCTATCTTTGATAGTCTGTGTAGACTTGTCTGTTTGGGAATTAGTTTTTATCATTGATACAGGCTATTATGTAGAGTCGAGTGGGAAACAATATGTGGCAAGTTGATCTAGATTTTAGAGTTCAGTTTTTCATTTTCTATTAGAGGTCATTTTGTATGTTCCATCGGGGATGTCTAAGTTTGAATTTGGTCCAAAATTTTTGTCTGGAATTTTTTAAAGAGAATGACTCTTTGGTGAATTGGAATGAAATAAAGGATTGAATTATGTCTCATCTGTCTTCATTATCATCTTGGTGTCTTTACTTCTATCTCTACATTTATTTCAGCAACTGTTATATTCAGAAAATCATATAAATACTGAATTTTCCAGCAAGCTTTTATTTATAAAAAGACTAGCCTAAACACTTGTAATCAATACTTGTGAGTTAGGATATTAATTTTGATGGCTATAAACATAGGTTGACATTCCCGTCTATTTTTATTTAGCCAAGAAGAATCTGAAAATGCTTTATTAATATCATTTCATATATTTTCCTCAACAAGGGGTTGATATGATAGATGAAGGAAAGAACATTGGGCAGTGGGTAAGGAAGTCAATAGGGCCTATGTCGGCCTTTGATCCTCAGTAAGAAAATAATAGATATTTCATATAAAGAAAATAAGTACTCATATTGGATTGGGGAGTGTCAACTTCAGGTGCACCTCAAGTAGAAAATTGTGTTGTGCCAAAAAACCCAACTGAAAAGGTAAGCATGCTAACATAATTCTTCAAGAGTTGTGTAGAGATAATGAAAGATGAAACTATGATAATTACATTATATGACATGATTGATCACTGTAAAAGAGGAAAGGAAACTCCTATCACCCGAAGGATGGTAAATAAGGTACTGTGGAGGAAGAGAACCAATGGAGAATTTAGATTCAGTGTGTAGATTGGGGAGTATGATGTTGACAATGTTATCATGGAATTGGGATCCAAAATGAATGTTTTACCTAAGAATACATAGGATATGATGGGATAACCCAACTTATTATGGTGTCGTGTTCAATTAAGGCTCGTAAATTAGCACAAAATAGTCTTGATTGGTCCTTTCACAAGATTACTTGTGAACATATATGGTGTTCAAAGCATGGAAAATTTTTAAGTTATTGATATCATGGATAACAATCAACCATATACAACACTGATGGTATTATAATGGTATTTTGATAATAAAGAGATCATGAACTTGAAGAGGAGGGAGATGATATTTGAGGTTGAATATTTGAAACTTACTAGACTCTTAAACCCATCAAAAGGAAAAAGATACATAGATCCAACCAGAGGAAATGACATTGACAACGTATACAACATGACAATGCAGATGGACGAATATGTCAACCCTAAAGAAAATGGTGCATTAAGTTGGTGAAGTATCATTTCATGTGCATAAGATTTTGAATAATGTTTAGAGCATTGGAAATAGAGGATGCATGAGGTATTAACTAGATGATGTGCATGCAAAACCTGATCCTTGTGTTGGATTAGAACATAGTTGTGTGATCCACCCAGGTAGGATGGATTAACTGATATAACCATTTTTGTAAAGGCATTTGAATTGTAGGTACATTAACAAAAAATACTATTAGCACTAGATGTTGTCTTAAAGGTGACCCCATCTAGATGGTGGGCTAAACACAGAGAGGAAATGAAAGACTGGTCACAGTGCAATAAATTAAT
This sequence comes from Picea engelmannii, assembly GCA_009831015.1. Taxonomy (NCBI): domain Eukaryota; kingdom Viridiplantae; phylum Streptophyta; class Pinopsida; order Pinales; family Pinaceae; genus Picea; species Picea engelmannii. The sequence continues at coordinate 44,239 of ML792644.1, read as the reverse complement.
GTAGATAAGGTTTGGCTCTAAGGAAGAAAAAATTTCGTAGAAGTAAAAAGGAGAGAGGGATCCAGCGTATCATATTGAAAAGTTCAAGGATCTATTGATTTCAATACCAGAAACAAAATAGACACATATATTTATACACACACTCAACACAATTCCAAAGAACTGGTATTTGGAATTGGAAATATGTAGGGAGACACCAGGAAGGGAAGAAATGGTCCAAAGGTTCAAAATCATGTTCACATTGAAAATGAATCTCCATTAATATATGTAGTGCTACATGCTATCCAGAGGAATATCTTATTGGAAGAAGGAATGATGGAGGTGGTACCAATATGCAATGCGCATCAAACCAAGGTGACTATCCATGAGTTATTAGTGTGTTACAATGTCATTAAGGAAGAGTGTGATGAAAAGGATCCTATGAGAATATAGGTACCTGATACAAAAGGAGAATGGGTAGTAGAAGGTTCAGAACTTGAATCCACCGCATACACACAACCTACAAAGACGTAGAAGGTAAACATTGGGGTGATAGAGAATCCCAAGTTTGTTCAGATAGGAGATTATTGGAGTGATGAGACAACTGAGAAGATTGCATACTTACTACGAGAATATCAAGACCTATTCCCAATGACAATTTTAGAGATTAAGGGAATAGTAGGAGACTTAGGCGAGATGAATAGTGTGACAGAGGCCTTAGAGGTTAAATCCGAAGTACAAGGAGAAAGTGAAGTTTGAAATAGATAGGATGTTGGATGAAAGAATTATTGAACCGGTAAAGGAATCCAAATGGATCAGTCCAATAGTAGTGCAGGAAAAAAATATAGGAGAATAAAGATCTGTGTGGATCTAAGGAATTTGAATGATGCATTCTTACATGACCCATTCCAAACACTAGTCACGAATGAGGTAATTCTGGAGAATGTAGGAGGGCAAGAGACTCATTCTTTCACATATGAATTCTCTAGGTACCATCAGATAAAAATTGCGCAAGTGAATTGACACAAGAAAATGTTCGTGACAGAGTGGGGGTGTTATCAATATATAGTTATTCCATTCAAATTGAAGAATTCCCATGCGTTGTTTTCGAGAATAGTGGTTGTAGCATTCAAGGAGTTCATTCATAAGTTCCTAGAAGTCTACTTTGATGATTGGATGATGTTCAGTCTACTGAAGGATCATATAGAAGTCCTTAGGCTTATGTTCGATCGGTGCTGATGGTGTCAAATTTCGTTGAGCCTGAAGAAGTGTATCTTTTGCACATCATTTGGAATTATGTTGGGACATGTAGTGTGAAAACAAGGATTATAGTAGATCTAGATAAGATTGCAGTAATTATGGAGTTATAACCTCTTACATCAGTCAGAAAAATGAGGGAAACATTGGTACATACAGGTTATTACAAGAAATTTATCAAAGGATATGTGCAGATCATAAAACCAATGGAAAAGTTACTAAATAAGGAAGAAAAGTTTCAATGAAACGAGGGTTTTCATAAGGGGTTGGACACCTTGAAATAAAAACTCGTAACTGCACCGATTTTAATCTTTCCAAATTGGAAAAAAGAGTTCCATGTACATGTAGATGAATCGTCCATAGTGTTGGGCGCAATACTATCCCAATCAGGGGAAGGTAACATAAATCACCCAATTTATTTTACAAGTAGGATGTTGTCTATAGTTGAGAAGAATTATACTACCACGGAACAAGAAGGATTGGAAATGGTCTATGCGCTACAAAAGTTCAGACATTATTTATTGGGGTCTCACTTTAAGATGTATATAGACCATTCTTCATTAAAATACTTAGTCAACAAGCTAGTGTTGGGGGGGAGAATATGCAAATGTCTAGTTTTATTTTAGGACTATGACTTTGAGTTTTTAGTGAAACCAGGGAAGTTGAATGTAGGACCAGATAATCTATCATGCATATTGTCAAGTGAAGATGAAGGAAATTTAGATGACAACTTCCCATATGTGCATATATTTGAAATAAGGATGGTTGATGATTACTTTTAGGACATCGTGCATTTTCTAAGTATAGGTATGGATCCATTGGATATGACAATTTTTTAGAAGAACCAACTGGTACTAAAATAAATAGATTATAAGTTGATTGCAAGGAATCTATACAATTTGGGTGTAGATGGAATACTGAAGCGTTGTGTTGGAACACGAGAGAGCGATGATACTTCACTAAGAGCATGATGGGATTGCAAGAGGACATTATGTAGGGAGAGGAACTACACAAAATATTTTGTGCAGAGGGATTTGGTGGCCTACACTTCACAAATATGCGAGGGAGTATTCCCATTCATGGAATGTATGCCAATGACTGGGAAAGCCATGTAGGAGGGATGAAATTCCTTTGAATCCACAAATTATGTTGCAAGAATTTGAGAAATGGGCCATAGAATTTTTCGTGCCAATCAACCCACATGAAATAAGATCAAGGGAAAAGGTACATAAACACTGTGACAAAGTATTTTACAAGGTGGGAAGAAGAAACACTCGTTATAGATTGCATTGTAGAGATTGTTGCACGGTTTCTATTCAAGAATGTAGTCAAAAGACATACTATGAAGCATATATATAATAAAACAAAGAACCACTTCACAGTTTTACAATCGGAAGACCATTAAAAACATTAAAGCATAGAAACGATGGTTATGAAGTGGGAATGATAGGTCATAAAAATGACGTATGAGTATTAAATGGTAGAAGATCATAAATCATGATAGATCGGTAGTACGAGGGAAACATAACATGATGGATTTGGTAATATCTGATTAACCACAATGGAAGATTGGACAAAGAAGTTAAGGCAGGATGATACATGTATAATTTCCACAAACTCACAAAAACAACATGAAATAGTTAAGTCTAAGTCATTGTTTCATGCAAGAGGGAGAAAACAGAGCGAACCAAAGTGAATTTGAGAACAAATATGAGCTAAAACCACCCACAAAGAGACACAGATATAGTCCATCATTCCTTCAGAAAAGTGGAATGTCACCGCCCAAATTTGGAGCAACAATTGTAGCAGTGAGAAAATAGGAGAAGTGACCAGTGGTTAGACCAGAGGTCAGGGAGAAAGCCAAAGATATGGATTTGGAGCCATAAAAAAATTCGCAAAGACTACTTACCAGCAAGGAAAAATGATGCACCACCATTTCTGGTTGGTGTAAGTAGTGAAGAAGATATGTTGGGGAATATTGTCAGGCTAAAGTTTATGAACTATGATATAATAGATGCATATAAATTCACTGTGTTGGCCAGGGATCAATATTTTCACACTAGGAGCATCCCAGGAACAGGAGAAATACTACTAGACTGATGCAGGAGCATCACTCCACCTCAACACACACCGGTCAATAAACATGCATGGTGCACATTCAAGGAAGGGAGAGGCGTCTCCCTCTATTTTTTTCCTCGAGAATCAAAAACATAATTCTATCCTTAATGATGACAAGATGAAAGAGCCAAGACATGCCTTCACATAAGATAGAGATAAGGTCTCCATTAAGTAGTTGAAGACAGGAAGGATTTGCATCCGATTTGGAGTAGATTTCCATCATTGTAATTTTCCCATAAGATAGGTGTCTTAAATGGTGATTTGACACCACTAGTTTAGCTTACAAGGGAGGCTCATCGAACCCCTCTTGTATAAATATTTTTATTGTTTCCAAAAGAAGAGTTAGTTAGTTGTAGGTTGTAGACAAATTCATAGGAGAGATACAGGGATCTGAGACTCATTCGTAGCTCAAACTCTACTATTGTAATTTGACATTCCACCATTAATAGAAAATGACATTTTTTCCTGTTGACAATTTATGTGTAATGGATGTTGTGTTTTGAATGTCGTTTGTATGCTTTTGAGTTGTAGATATATGTTAGAAATCGTCTATAGGGATAGAGATATAGTTTTCTATTTGTGAGTGTGTTGAATTGGGTTATTTCTCTAGGCTATGTATAAGGAGTTCTTGACAAAGAGAGGAAAATCTATGAGCCAATGCAAGGAGTGTGTGTCTAAACTCAGTGGAGTCAGAAGAAAACCTGCCAAGAGGGCATACAATATTAATTCATAGACTCGGGGAGAAATTTCAAGGTGGTTAAGTACCTTAGAAGAAAATACTGTGTAGGAGGAAACACAACTCAGAGTTACTGAACATTCTGAAACACTCTGCTAGGAGGGCATCGAGTTGGTGTGAGGATGCACACTACTGACACATTTGGAAGTGTTGGAATCCTTAATATATCCCAAAATTATTGAATATTCTAAGGAAGGAAGGCTTTGCTAGAGTGCATCGATGAAGGAAAGGAGATGCCTTAAACCCTTCAGGAAGCAAAGGGAGAGGTCGTCGAAAATTAAGCTGAGCATAAGGAATGTGCTAGAGAAACTGTAATTCCATCCTATAAAGCTCAGGGGGAAGAGAAAGAAGTTGCAAGGAGGGCATGAGTAATTTCACAAGGGGTGGTGAACTAAGAGGTTTTCAAGCCAAGAAAAGTCACATAAGCATATGTGCAGAACCTTGCAAGGAGTGCAGAAAGATTTGGAGAATAACCTAAGTATCGAAAGAAATAATTTTCACTAAGTGTGAAAAAAAGTCGAGGACTTGTCGAAGTCTCAAAGACAGAAAAATCATCCATCATCGAGGAGGAGACAAGTGGCAGACGATTGAGAGGTTCGGGAGTAGGAAATTTGGGAGGTTTTCCAAGAGCAAGAAAATATCTTTGTGAAGTTGCAGAACATGAAGGGATTCTAGACCATTGGATCTAGGAGGACACATGGTAGAGATCCGCGTATTTTGGAGGAAGAACCTTTCGAGAAAATTCAAGGAGAGAATACCCGAAGATCTTGGAGCCGAAGTAATCCTAGTCGTCTATTGAGATAAGAAATGTGGATTTGGGATCGACACTGCACTGATTCACAAGTCGAGAAGGAGAGATTCGAGAGAAGAGAGGACTCGCGAAGTATGAACTCACAAGTTTATCACAACCATTGATCATGAGAGGAAGACGGATCGTAGATGTGGTCCTGAAGAAATTGTTGATTCAGAAATTGGGCAAAGGAGAGAAAGCCACTCACGAGAGTTCTGAAGCATGGAGTCACAAAGGGAGTTAGCCCATGGTTGTAGGCAATGGTCACACCAAAGGAGGAGTCTATAATAAAGAGCTAGCATCATTGGTGTTAAATTTAGAAAGCGCTAAGGAGAGGGTCTGCGGGTGCCACATAACCTGTGCTAGGATAGGAAGGACCTGTGATAGAGTTTCAGGTTCCAAGGAGGAATCTAAGGAGTCACTTTGACTCAAGTATATCAAACGATCCTAGATTATGAGTTCAATGCCATAAAGTGGTATCAGGGATTGATTTTTCTTGTAGATGGAAAGAAAAGGAGTAAGGAGGTGAAGGAGATAGTCTGATACCATCAAAAGTGGTATCATAGGTTGTTTTGTCTATAGATTGTAGGCAAAGGAGACAAAATGTGATACTCTGTTGAAATTGTTGCAAGGTGTGCAATAGATGTTAATACAACCGAGAGGGTTGCAGGTGACGTGAGATGGACATTGAAGGTCACAAGAATCGTCAAGGAGAAGTCGTCCCACAGAAAAGTAGAGCAAAGATGGAAAAGGAGCTCAGTGAAATCTGAGCCCAGATGGAGAAGATAACATTCAATATGCAACATGAGTTGAAGGTACAGTGGAGGTATGAGTGGCCAATGAAACAAAGAGAAAATTGGCCTATCCAACAATTGGTTTCCAGAAAGAAGCGCTCGGAGTTGAGAAGATGGTCGAGGGAATTTGAAACCCTCAATGATGCAGAGGAAGTGGTTTACACCTATGAACCAGAAGTTGGGAAAAGCCTCATTGATGAGGAAGAGAGATCAAGTGAGGGTCTCATAGACTGCTAGGGGAGAATTGGTGGAAATTCATGTTGCCAGGTGGGGAATGAGAAGAGGTCAGTGGATATCATAGAATACTTGGTGGGTAGAGGAGACATCCCAGATTTCTAGGTGGGAAAGGGAGAAGACATGATCTCATTTGAGAGTTCGCATCAGCATAGGAAGTTGACAGATGAAGAGGACGAAGAAGAAATACCTCACTCAGATGAAGATTCGTGTAGAATGAAGAGTCATGTGAATGACAATGATGAGAATTTGAAAACTTCCACCATTGAAGAGGAGGATCAGAGGACCGTTCTAATCATTGGGGGAATTGAGATATTTCTACCAAGCATCCTAGTTGAGGCCATAGCATGCATTGCAAGAGAAACAACAGAAGGAAAGCCTACAAAGACTGTCATGGAGGAGAAGGAACAAATACTGAAATCTGTCCCAATAGAAGGAGAATGGAATTCAATGGAATCGTTTGACATTTTCATTCCAGAAGATGAAAAGGAGATGATTGTAGCACTAGAGTCTGTAGCAGAAGAGGAAACATAAAGTATAGAATTTCTTGATCTGTGTGAGGAATTGGAATCCCTAGAGAGAAGGGTGGTAGTGAAAAGCCCGCACATCCAATAGGCTAAATTGGAAGAAGATGGAGGATCATACCAGTAGGAGGAGCAACTGGAGGAAGTTGGAATGGACCCAACTGAAGAACCTTCATGAGAAAATCTATCAGAGGAGGAAGCTGAGAAGAATACTAGTAATGAGAGTTCTATAGGAGTGGAATTTGTAGTAGAGTGGAAAGATAAGGCCACAAATGAAGAATATAACTTGGGAGATCAGTGTGATTTACCGATGGAAAAGGAAGGAATGTAGAAAGTTGGTGTGCAAAGGAAGAGTCAGTCGATGGAGCAGCTAGATGAGGTGATCGAGGAGATAAGGAGGCTGATTTTGGAGTCGACGCAGGAAGTGGTCAACACGAGGAGGCTAGAGAATAGGAAACCTACAAGAGCAGCGGATAAGATGCAACTGCAACAACAAAACAAAGGAGCTGAATGACAGCTCTAGGAGAGATTTTTAGATCTAGGAGGATTTCAGCCATGCTGAAATCTCATGAGTAGGAGCTCATGATTTTCATAGCCATGGAGTATGATGCAGGAACATCCCTCCACCTCATCATGCTCTAGTCAATAAACATGCATAGTGTGCATTCAAGGAAGGGAGAGTCTCTACCCTCTCATTTTTTCCTTGAGAATCAAAAGCATAATTCTGGCTTTAATGATGAGAAGCTAGAAGATCCAAGACATGCCTTCACACAAGATTAATATAAGGCTTCCATTAAGTGGTTGATGTCAGGGAGGATCTTTATCCGATTGGGAGCAGGTTTCCATCATTGTAATTTTCCCATTAGATAGGCGTTTTAAATGGTGATTTGATACCACTAGTTTAGCATGCGAGGGAAGCTCTTCGAGGCCCTCTAGTATAAATCTTTGTATTGTTGCCGAAAGGAGAGTTAGTTGGTTGTAGGTTGTAGATATATGCATAGGAGAAATACAAGGAGCCGATAATTAGTCATAGCTAGGACTCTACTATTGTAATTTTACATTCCACCATTAATAGAAAATGACAGTTTTTCTTGTTCACAATTTCTTTGTAATGGATGTTGTGTTTTGAATGTCATTTGTATGCATTTGAGTTGTAGATGTATGTAAAAAATCGTCAGTAGGGATAGATATATATTTTTCTATCTGTGAGTGTGTTGAATTAGGTATGGTTATCTAAGATAAGTGCAAAAAGTGCGCGACAGAGATAGGAAACTCTGTGAGTCGATGAAAGGAGTGCGTGTTTGAACTCAGTGGTGTTAGAAGAGAAGCTGTCAGGAGGGCATACCATATTAATTCACAGACTCATGGAGAAATTTCAAGGTGGTTAAGTACCTTGGAAGAAAATATTGTGTAGGAGGAAACACAGCTCAGAGTTACTGAACACTCTGAAACACTCTTCAAGGAGGGCATCAAGTTGGTGTGAGGATGCATAGTACTGACACATTTGGAAGTGTTGGAACACTTAAGAGAATCCCAAAATTACTGAATATTTTTAGGAAGGAGTGATTTGATAGAGTGCATCGACGAAGGAAATAAGATGCCTTAAACCCTTTAGGAATCAAAGGGCGAGGCCATCGAAAACTTAGCCAAGCACAAGGAGTGTGCCAGAGAAACTGTAAGTCCATCTTAAAAAGATCAGGAGGAAGAGTAAGAAGTTTCTAGTATTGCATGAGGAAGTTCACAAGGGGTGGTGAAATCATAGGTTTTCAAGCCGAGAAAAGTCACATAAGCATCTGTGTAGAAATCTACAAGGAGTGCATAAAGATTTTGAGAATAGCCTAAGACCCGAAAGAATTTTTTTTTGCTAAGTGTGAAAAGAAGTCAAGGACTTGTCGAAGTCCCAAAGACAGAAATGTTGTTTATCTTCGAGGAGGAGACAAGTGGTAGAAGATCGAGAGGTTCGGGAGAAGGAACCTCAGGAGGTTTTCTAGGAGAAAAAAAATGTCTTCGTGAAGTTGCAGAATGCAAAGCGATTCTGGACCGTTGGATCCAGGAGGAAATGTGGTAGAGATTTACGTATTTCGGAGGAAGAACCCTTCAAGAAAAGTAAAGGAGATAATACCCAAAGTGTTGGCATGTTTACAGGCAGAGTGTGCTTGGCATATAAGAAGAAATGATGGCAAACAGGAAAGAAACAATGATAACATTGGGAATTGTTATCTACAAGCTCAGGAGGAATATTGCAAAGTTGCACACAGAGCGCAACTGTGTGCCAGGGCCAAAGTTAAGTTCATTGCCAAAGATCAGAAGCGATAGCATATTCCAGATGTGCAGATGAGTTTCAAGAGAACAAAATCATAGGAGGAGAAAAGGTCGAGACCCGTGAACACTTACAAAATCTTCTAAGTCAAAGAGATTAGAAGCTCGGGAGGGAGAGTGACAGTGGCTATTGGATCACCAATCTTGAATACTCGATGACTGTTAGATCAATATCCATTGACCAGAGGAAGTGCAGAGGAGAAGTACAGATCTGATCTATTGGATCTGGGCAATGAGGATCAATAATCATTGGATCTAGAAATAAATGCACGAAGGATATGCCATTGGATGAGAATAGGAGAGTAGAATTGTCAAAGTCCTAAAGTCCCTAAGTAATAAGGGACCGTCCATTGTCAATACTTTGAGGTGGGACACGATCCTCAACTCTAGAGAAAATCACTTCAAGGATTTTTCAGTTTGAGACTTGAAAAACACGAATTTCGGAGAGCCAGAGTAAATGACAAACGTCATATAAGTTTGAAGCGAAAGGGCAGGATAAGCTATAAAATCATCATCGCATAAAGATCGAGTTGTCCATCTGAGAACATGATCGACGAGAAACATTTAGTTCGGGTCTAAAAGTTGCGAGGAGGTTATTATTCGGGGACTCTCACTTAGGAATAATTGGCGACTTGAAAAGTAGAAATACCCAAAGTCCCGAAGGCCAAAGTCTTGAAGTGAATGAGGATCCACGTCAATAAGAACACGTGATGCAATCCGACAATGAAAAGTTTCAAGATGATTCGACACTTCAGGTATGTGCAAATCACAAATCTGAGTGACATGCAGAAGCTACTAGGCTCATGGCACGTCATCAAGTGACGTAAGTAAGTGACATCACTCCGAAAGTTTTACTCCGGGAGTTTTACCACCAATAGATGCCCTAAGTCCCGAAGTCCTGAATGTCGAAATCCTGAAGTGGATATGGGTTGTCCGATCTGAAGAGCACTTCATATGCATTCTCAACCTTTGATCTAGTACAATGGAAGGACAGTGTAAGTGGAAGTATTAACCAATAACAAGCAGTTTTCACTGCCTATGACTTATTCAGCAGGTGACCACTCCAGAGGAGAATGAAGCAGCAATCAACTTAAAGTTTTGAACTGTCAAAGTCACCTATGATTGTTGATCAAGCAAGAGGGTACGTGTCAATGGATCGTGAACTCCGGGTGAAACTACTCTCGAAAAATGCAAAGGATAAAGGTTTGATATTGCCAAAGGCTGAAGTCTCGGACCAGAGGATAGCCATTGGATTAAAGAGGACACGCATCAGAGGATTTTCAACTCTGGGAAAATCCAAAGGAAGGATGAAAGAAAGTTGAGAGTTGAGATTTTTGAACCCCGAATGCCCGAAGGGATTGTGACCATTGATCCAAAAGGGACACACATAGTTGGATAGTGGACTCCAGGTGAAATTCTCCGGGAGAAAGAAGAGTTTGAGAATCAAAAATTCTGAAGCTCGAAAGGATAAATCGATCTTGTCCATTGGTTTGGAGGGCCACATGTCACTTGATCATTGAGACTAAGGATCACGCGTGAACATAGGAAATAATGTAGAAAAGGAAGATAAATCGGAGTCAATAGTCGAAGGAGCACTGTCAATAGCATGAGATTGACGACCCCATCACATTGCGGGGCTAGAACATGCTTGGGCCTTAATTTTTCATGATCAGGCCTCAATTGAAACCATGGTTTTGGAGAAAGGATGCATGGAGGCTCATAGTGAATTGTAGGGCGAAAAGCAAGTTGCCCTCAAACCACCTATGGATGCGCTCGCAATTGCGTCGTCACGTGAAGTTCATAGCCCAAGGTAATATCGTGAAAAGGAGCTAGTGCTCACTAAATGGAGCTCAGGAAGATATTTTATCATAGGCATATGGTCAGCACCATAAGTCACATGAAGGAAGGGGCTTAGAAGCCAAAGAAGCCATAATTCACTGGCTGTAACTGCCAAAACAGAGTGATTGTATCATCCATAGAACTTGGGGTGCTCCAAGGTGATCGCTAGAGGAGATGATGAGTCTTGAGGTAACTTCCAGTGGAATGAAGACTGATCATAGAGACAATTGACAGATGGAAAACTGTCAAAGTCTGTAACTGCAATAGAGAGGATAAGCTCAATTGTGACAAAAAAGACGAACTGTTGCACTGCCCAAGAAGGAAAAGAATCTCAGTATAAGCCACTGATGATGAATAGACTCAGTATAACTGCCAAAGAAGACAATGAGTTGAATGGATGATCTGGTAGAGGACTAGGCATGATAAATATACAAAAAAAAAATGATATTGTTGCTTCTATTGAGTGTGATTTATGTGGCTAGAAGCATGTTGTGTGAAGGATTTGAAACACACAGAAGAGGGATAACATAGAGGATTTATATGGTGCATAGAGAATTAAATGTAGGAGCATAGAAAGCACAAGGGGGGCGAGAAGGAAGACACTAATGTAGGCAAAGTAGAGCAAAGAAGTGTAGCAAAACAATGATGAGACTGGTAAGCCATTGATAAATGTTGTATCACTGTGATAAATTTAATAAAGAAAAGATTTATATTATAGAGTGGTAGGAAGGTTATAGGGAGGATTGTTATCCTCAGAGTTTCAAGTAGGTGCTTGAACACAGGGAGTTGTAGCTTCCATCTGGCTACAGCCATAAAACCCAGGGTGGTAGGGTGGTGCAAGGGAGAAATATTGTTATCTTCTATATAGGTTGGTGCCTATGTGACTGTAAGTTGGTGCTTCAATCCAGTTGGTGCTGGAACACTCAGAGAGTTGGTGCTTCCTTCTAGTGGTTGCTATATAAATCAAAGATTTGTTGCTCTCAACAAGTTTTTTCTTGTAAAACAGAGGTGGTAGCCTCAAAAGGAGTTGGTCCTCATAAGAATGATAATGTATAGAAAATAAAGACTACTTATCATATCAGGAAGAAGAGGTTTTTCCCTTTATGGGTTTCCTCGGGAAATATTTGTCTCTGTATATTTCATGTGTGTGATTGATGTTGAATATTCTATTTCTTACTTACCTACATTATTGTGATCATCATTGAGTGTTCTGTAAAGAGCTTCAAATGGGCATAATTGTTTAAGCACAATAACAACTGATTCACCC
>ML792644.1:20812-32343 GCA_009831015.1 Picea engelmannii | reverse complement strand
AGTTTTCCAACAATTGGTATCAGAGTTGGTTCCTTTTATCTAAGGGTAGATACTAGATCTTGAACATGACTATCCATGAAGGAAATTCAACCAATAAGGCCCCCTTGTTCAATGGAACAAACTTTGCCTTCTAGAAAGTTAGGATGAGAACCTACATAATGGATTTAGGTGCAGATGTCTAGGATGTGGTAGAGACTGGTTATGTAAAGCCAGTTGTACTATCTTCTAAGGATGACAAGCTAGAATTCAACTTCAACACTAAGGCTATGAATGCTATTGTGAGTGGGCTTGTAGAAACAAAGTTTGTAAAAATTATGCACTTAGAATCTGCCAAAGAAATGTGGGACTAACTCATTAGAAGTTATGAAGGTAATGAGAAGGTAAAGGATGCCAAGATTCAAACCTACATATTACAGTTTGAACAAGTAAAGATGAAAGAGGATGAAACTGTTGGGAAGTACTTTCTAAGAGTTGAAGAACTAGTAAATGCAATGATAGGACTTGGTGAAAAAATTGAGGATGTTTCTTTAGTTAAGAATTCTTTTAGATGTTTTCCATATAGGTTCAACTGAAAGGTCTATGCTATAGAAGAACTTAATGATCTAAAAACTCTATCTATTGACCAAATCCTAGGAACTTTGACTACCTATGAAATGAGGATAGTTAAAGATAAACCCACCTTTAGAGAATCGTCATTTAAAGTATATAAGAATGAGGGTTCTGAGGCTGATGAAATTGAAGCAAAATTTGGGAGAGGACTAAAGAAAGCATCAGGAAAGTACCAAGGAAAAATTCCCTTCAAATGTTTTAACTGTGGAAATATAGGTCACTTTGCATCTAAGTTTCCACACAAGAAGCAAGATCAAAATTATGAAGGTGAAAAGAAGTACAAACCCAAGAGATTTGGTAAAAAGAAAATCTTATGTGTAAACAATGATGACTCTTCAGAAAACATGGATAGTGACTCTTCCTCTAAAGATAAGGTTAATGGATTTATGCTTATGGCCAAAGAGGATTATGAAAATAAAATCACATGAATTGATGTTGATGAAGAAGAAGTTGGGGTTGACTTGGAAGGAGAATTGATCAGTGCTCTAGAAGAAATTTTTAAACTTAGATCTAAGAAGAAAAAACAAAAACAATTGCTTATACATTTTGAGAAAGACAATAAAAAACTTGATGAAGACTTTTCCCTGCTAAAAGTGGAATTAGAAGAGGCAAAGAAAATAGAGGACATTCTGAAACAATAGTTATAATAAAAGAAGGCAAGATGTGAATCCTTGGAATAAGAGATAGTAAAAAAAAGAAAAGAGATGGATAAGTTTAAAGCATTGTATCTCCAAAATCTTCCAAGCATTAAAGACTCAACAAAACTGAATGAAATTCTGAGCAAAAAAAGATCTCCCTTATTGAAGATTGGTTTAGGTTATATAAGTGGTTCAAGAAGAAAACAGATGGAAAGAAAAGATCTAGTAAATATGATCAAGTTCCAAGTCAACATACAATCAGACCATGTGAGTACTTTATCACCAAAAGCTAATAAAGACAAGATGATCCATGATAAAAAATATATATATCACAAGATGGAGCAATAAATGCGAAGAAGAAGGCCATTCTTCAAGTACCAAAATTTCTTCCATGGTTATTTTTTTTACTGTTCAGATTTTGGTCATAATATTGTAAATTGCCAAATTAAGTTTAGAGACATGCAACTGATGAGGTCAAGAAATAAATAATCTTTACAACATACAACTAAACAACCAATGAGTAGAAAAAGTTGCACCAATCACTTTGACCTATTGAACAATGATCTCAAATGTTATAAATGTCATAAATTCAACCACAAAGCTACAGACTTCCATCTAAATAAGTACAAGGCAGATCCAAGGATAAATCCCTTAGCTAGAAAAGTCAGCACATGGAAAACAAAAGATAGTGAAAATTGTATTGGTCTAGCACTTTCTGCTCAAAAACAAAAATACCCATGGTATATAGACAGTGGATGTTCCAAGCACCTGACTAGAGACAAGGATAAGTTTATGTCTATAAGTAAAAACAAAACAATAAATGTAACCTTTGGAAATGATGAATGAGGTAAAATCAAGGGTAAAGGGATGGTGAGTTTGAGTAATCGTAAAGGAAAATCCCAAGATGTTCTTCTTGTAGATGGGATGAAACATAACTTCCTGAATGTAATTCAAATGTGTGACAGAGGATGTGAAGTGGTGTTCACTTCCAAGGATTGTAATATAAAGTCTGTAAATTTAGGACAAGTGGTGGCTAAAGGCATAAGGACAAAAAATAATGTATATGTGTTGAAAGAAGATGAAGAAGAGTGCCATCTAAGAAAACATGATGAAATATGGTTATGGCATAGGAGACTTGGACATCTAAACTTTGAACACTTAATCAAGCTCAAACATCTTGAGGCAGTAAAATATATTCCAATAATATCAAAGCCACGAGACTCTGTGTGTAAACCCTTCCAAGTGGGAAATCTAACTAGGACACAGTTTAAATCCAAGAGCTCTACTTAAACAGATAAACCAATCCAATTAGTTCATATCGATTTATGTGTACCATCAAGACAGGAAGGCACGGGGAAGGAAAAATACTTTATGTTGATCATTTATGATTACTCCAGACTCACTTAGGTTTCTTTTCTCAAAGAAAAAGATGAATAATTTGAGAAATTTAAAATATGTAAGGCTTTAACTGAGAATCAAATAGGAAAGAGGTTAAAGGAAGTAAGATTAGACAGCGGAGGACAATTTATGTCAAGTGATTTCAAGGAATTCTCTGATAAACATGGGATCAAGAGAGAATACTCAATCCCAAGAACTCCACAACAAAATGGAGTAGTTGAGAGGCAATACAGAACAATTCAACAAATGGCTAGGTCAATGATGAATGAGAAGAACATTGGTAAAAATTACTGGGTAGAATAAATACACACAAAAGTCCATATTCTTAACAAATCCCACCTTAGACAACATAGTGACAAGACACCTTATGAACTATGGTATGGAAGACCTGCTTCAATTAAACACTTCAAAGTCTTTGGGAGTAAGTGTTACATAAATAATAATAATGAAAACCTTCGCAAGTATGATGACAAGGATGATGAAGGAATCTTATTAGGATATGATATCAAAAGTAAAGGATATATATGCTTTAATAAAAGATTGCATAAATTAGTTGATTGCATTGATTTAAAGGTTGGTGAAGGAGTCTCTGTAAGAGAGGTGATTAATATTGAGTCTACTACAGGGGACACATCTGAAATTGAGGATGAATAAGTCCAAGAATCAGAAGGATGAGACTCTAAGTTAAATGAAGATACAAATACTCAGGAAGACTCAAATAGGAAGACCTAAACAAAACCACCTCTCAGAATTATTAGAAAGAATCATCTTGAAAATCAGATAATTGGTGATATGAATAAAGGAGTTTAGACAAGAAGGAAATTGATTAATGTCTGAGAACAATCTTAGATTGCCTTTCTATCTTTGCTTGAACCTAAAGACTTTAATGCAACAAGAGAATATGACCATTGGGTTAAATCCATGGATGATGAACTTGACCATATTGAGAAAAATAATACTTGGGAGATGGTTCCTAGACCCGAAGGTAAAAATGTCATAGGTCCCAAATGGGTCTTTAAGAATAAATTAAATGAGAAGGTTACAAATAGAGTTGTTCAGTTGAATTATATTCCTTCCACAGAACATATAGTTGATATATTTACTAAACCCATAGCCAAGACACAATTTGAATATCTTCGTCAGAATATGGGTGTCATCTCTTCTCTCACCTAAGAGAGTCCATCTTGTCAGGGGAAGATTTTGTTGGTTGAATATATGATACCTCCGAAAAGTACTGCAACAACTCAGGGGGATCATGTTTTATTTGGCATTGATGTCAAAGGGGGAGAAAAGGTGTGGTCTGGATGCTACAGTTGGAGGTCTACACAGATTAGTGCAGCCTTTCAAGGTTTCCATCAATTCCAATGGGGGATCTTCTTGGCATGTTTACAGGAAGAGTTTTATTTTCATTGATGGAAATAAAAATAGTGAGGATGGAATATAAGCATCAATGATGGAAAACAAGAAACAAATGATGATAGCATCGGGAATTGTTTTCTACAAGCTCGGGAGGAATAACGCAGAGTTGCACACAGAGCGCAAGTGTGCGCCAGGGATGAGATTAACTTTATTTCCAAATATCATAAGCAATAATATCTTCCAGATGTGTAGATGAGGTCCAAGAGAATGGACTTGTTGGAGGAGCAAAGGTCGAGACCCGTGAACACTTATAAAATCTCCTAAGTGAGACAGATCAGAAGCTCAGGAGGGAGAGCGATAGTGGTCATTGGATCACCAATCCTGAATACATAATGACCATTATATCAACTTCTAGTGACCATAGGAAGCATACAAGAGAAGTATATCTCTAATCCGTTGGATATGAGCGCCGAGGATCAACAGTCATTGGATCCAAAAATAAATGCATGGAGGAGAAGCTATTGGATGAGCATAGGAGAGCGGAATTGTCGAAGTCCAGAAGTAATCAGGGACTATCTGTAATCAAGACTGACATGTGGCACATGATCCTCAACTCCAGAGAAACTCAATTCAAGGATTTTTCAATTTGAGACTTGAAAAACCCAAAGTTCGGAGTGCCGGAGAGCTGGAGTAAACGACATCCGTCAGATCAGTTTGAAGTGGAAGGACATCATAAGCTAGAAAAGAAGCATCGCAAAAAGATCAAGCCGTCGATCTGAGAAAATCATCAATGAACAACATTTAGTTCAGGTCTAAAATTTGCAAGGAGGTTATTGTTCAGGGACTCTCACTTCGGAAGAATTGGCGACTTGAAAAGTCAAAATACCTAAAGTCCCGAAGGTCGAAGTCCTGAAGTGAATGAGGATCCACATAAACAAGACTACATCAGCAAGGACACATGACACAATCAGAAAATGAGAAGTGTCAAGTTGATTTGGCACTTCAGGTACATGCAAATCACAAATCCGAGTGACATGTGGAAGCTACTAGGCTCATGACACATCATTAAGTGACGTAAGTAAGTGACGTCACTCCAGAAGTTTTACTTGAGGATTTTTACCACTAGAAGATGCCCTAAGTCTCGAAGTCTTGAATTTCAAAGTCCCGAAGTGGATATGAGTCGTCCGATATGAAGATCACTTCGGATGCATTCTCAATCATTTTATCTAGTACAGTGGAAGGAGAGTGTAAGTGGAAGTGTTAACCTACAACAAGCGGTTTCCACTGCCTATGAATTAGTCAGCAGGTGACCACTCTGGAGGAGAATGAAGCAACGATCAACTTAAATTTCTGAAGTGTTGAATTCACTTATGATCGTTGATCATGCAGGAGGGTACATTTCAAAAGATCGTGAACTACGGGAGAAACTACTCTGGGAAAACGCGAAGGAGAAAGGTTTGAGATTGTCGAAGGTTGAAGTTCCGGAGTGAAGGATAGCCATTGGATTAAAGAGGACATGTGTCAATGGGTTGTCAGCTCTGGGAAAAATCAAAGGAAGGATGAAGGAAAGTTGAGAGTTGAGATTTTTGAAGCCCGAATACCTAAAGGGATTGTGACCGCCGATCCAAACGGGACACGCATCATTGGATCATGGATTTTGAGTGAAATTCTTCGGGAGAAAGCGACGTTTGAGAATCAAAGCTCCCAAATCCCGAAAGGTGAAATCGATCTCGTCCATTGGTTTGGAGGGCCACATGTCACCTAATCAATGAGACTAAGGATCACGCGTGGATAGAGGGAAGAAGGTAGGAAAGGAAGATTTATCGTATTCGTTGATTGAAGGAGAACCATCAAGATCATGAGATCAACGGTTCCATCGCATTGCAGGGCCAGAACATGATCAAGCCTTAATTTTTCATGAGTGGGCCATAATATAAACCATGGTTTTAGAGAAAGGACATGTGGAGGCTCATAGTGAATTGCAGGGAGAAAAGTGGGTTGCCCTCAAATCGCCTATGGACATGCCTGCAATTGCGTGGTCACGTGAAGTTCATATCCCAAGTTCATATCATGAAAAGGATCTATCCCTCACTAAATGGAGCTCGAGAAGCACCTTTAGAATAGGCATATAGTCACCACTAGAGATCACATGAAGGATGGGGCTTATAAGTCAAAAAAGCCATAATTCAGTGGTTGTAACTACCAAAACAAAGTGATTGTCTCGGCCATAAAACATGAGGAGATTCAGGGTGATCACTAGAGGAGTTGAAGAGTATCGAGGTAACTTCTAGTGGAATGAAGATTGATCATAGAGACAATTGCGAGATGGAAAAGTGTCAAAGTCTGTAACTACAATAGAGAGGATAAGCTCAACTGTGACAAAGAAGACAAAGTGTCGCACTACCCAAGAAGGAAAATAATCTCAGGATAATCCACTAATGATTAACAGACTTAGTATAACTGCAAAAGAAGATTATGAGTTGCATGGATGATCTGGTAGAGGACTAGGCATGATAAATATACGCAAAAAAGAGAAGAGATTATTGCTTTGTTGAGTGTGATTTATGCAAGTAGAAGCATGTTGTGTGAAGGAGTTGAAACACACAAAAGAGGCATAGTGCAGAGGATGTATATGGTGCACAAAGCATAAAATGTAGGAATAGAGAAAGCACAAGGGGGGAGAGCAGGAAGACATTGATGCAGGCAGAGAAAAACAATGTAGTTGAACATTGATGAGACTAGTAATCCATTGATAAATGTTATATCATTGTGATAAATTTAATAAAGAAAAGATTTATATTACAAGGTGGTATGGAGGTGCTAGGGAGGACTATTGTCCTTAGAGTTTCAAGTAGGTGGTTGAACACAGGGAGTTGTAGCTTCCATCTAGTTGCAGCCAAAAAAACCAGAGTGGGACGATGGTGCAAGGGAGAAATATCATTCTCTGTTATACAGGTTGGTGCCTGTGTGACTGGAAGTTGGTTCTTCCATCTAGTTGGTGATGGAACACTCTGGGAGTTGGTGTTTCCTTCTAGTGGGTGCTAGAGAAATCAAATATTTGGTGCTCTCAGAAAGTTGTTGCTTGTAAAACATAGGTGGTAGCCTCAAAAGGAGTTGGTTCTCATAAGAATGATAATGTACAAAAAATAAATACTACTTATCATATCAAGAATAAGAGGTTTTTCCATTTATGGGTTTCCTCAGGAAATATTTGTCTCTATATATTTCATGTGTGTGATTGATGTTGAATATTCTATTTCTTACTTACCTGCATTATTGTGATCATCATTGAGTGTTTTGTAAAGATTTTAAAATGGGCATAATCATTTAAGCATAGTAACAATTGATTCACCCCCCCTCTCAGTTCTCCAACACGAAGAGCTGGGAGCCAAAGTAATCCTAGCCATCCATTGAGATAGGACATGCAGATTTGGTCTCATCACTTCACTGATTCGTAAGTCGCGAAGGATAGAGTCAGGAGAAGAGAGGAATCACAAAGTCCGAACTCACAATTTGATCATAGTCGTTGATTGCGAGAGGAACATGGACCGTAGATCTGGACCCAAAGAAATCAGAGATTCAAAAATCAAGAAAAGGAGAGCAATCCGCTCATGAGAGTTTTGAAGCACAGAGTCGTGAAGGGAGTTGGCCCATGGTCCTAGTCCATGTTCACATGAAAGGGGGATTCTAGCATAAAGAGATAGCGTTGCTACCATTAAATTTAGAAAGCGCTAAGGAGAGGGTCCGTAGGTGCATAACCTACGCTAGGAAAGGAAGGACCTGTGATAGAGTTTTGGGTTCCAAGGAGGAATCTAAGGAGTTGCTTTGACTCAAGTATATCAAAGGATCCTACACTGAGAGGTTGATGCCATCATAGAGACGTAGGAATGGGCATTAGGGTTGGAGAAAGAAAGAATATCGAGCCTATTATAAATTACGCATTTTGGGTGCAGTGCGAAAATTAATGTCTGCATGAAGGTGTTACTAAGATGTGTTCATGGGAGGCACTCTGGATGGATCCCCCAGTATCAATCAATAATGTATTAATTGTGCATATTATAGGTCTTCCAAAAGCTGGCAAGGATCTAGGATTGTTGTTCAAAAAGGAAAGAGAGAGGGCCCTCTCTGAGTCAAAGAAAGAGAAATTCCAAACATTTAGAGGAAAGAGTGGTATAGATGTTAAGAGATTCAATGACAAAAATGTGAGGTTTGTGATGCAGGTATTGTCCCACAAGTTACTATGAAAATTTTGCAAATATGAAATCCCAGTTTCAGTCATTGCAGCCACAAAGAAGTGTGTGGAAGGGGTCCAAATGAACTAGGACACCTTCTTGGTGACCCTATTCTTACAAGATTGTACTGAGGCCCAGGAAACAGGCATTGAATTCCATTATGCATGGTTTATAATATTTATTGCATTGTTTGGGTGGGAAGCACCAGGGTATTAATAGTGCTTGCACACATTAGGTTGCAACAATTTGGCCGTGAGGTATGCCAATTTATGGAACACAACAATTAAGAGAAGGAAAAATGACGATAACGACACCTTTTTTATCTACTTGGAAAACATTACCTATTTATTTCCACACACACCACACATATCAAAAGAAATAATAGTAGCATATAAGGATATCACAAGATTCAGAGCCGACATGCACCTTATGTATGTGCAGGAAAAGAAGGATCCAGTGCACCAATGGTTGTTAAGTAGTTACATGTTGACAATGAAGGATGTGAGATTGATAGTGAATGACTAGGAGGAAGGATGGAAGTGCCCAACATAAAATAAAGGAAAATCATAAGAGGAGGAAGAACAAGACAAAAGTGATGAGGAACAGGGTGATGAGCAAGGAAATGATCAAACTAATGGTGTAGGTGATATGCTTGGCCCATAAACAGGACATGATATAGGAATAAAAAGGAAGGATGCAAGGAAAGAAAAAGTAGGGGGGGCATGCAAGAAAACTAAGGTGCATAGAGAGACTTGATTTTATATATTAACTAATGATGATATGGACATAATTGACTAGTAGATATGGGATACCATAGAAGAAATATGGGAGGAAGAAGAAAGAAAGAAAGAAGAGAAACAAAAGAAAGTGCAAGATTAGTTGGGAGTACTCTATAATATTTTGGAATCAACAAGCATTAAAAAAGATCACAGGTCCAGGGAAGGACCATCCATGGGGCCAAGTAGAGAATCAAGAAGCATGCAACTGACCCTAACACAAATAATAGTAGGGCATATAACCTTACATATTGAGATAGATGCATTGGATATGCCAATGGGAGAGTTACAGGAGAAAGTAAATGCATTGGGCTATCTCAATATGGTCATATCAAGGATTCCCATGTGCAGACTACGAGATTTTTAGGAAGAACTATTACAGGAAATTAAGACCAGAGGAAAGGAAGCAACCCAGGAGTTGGAAAAAATAAAGGATGAAAGAGATCAGTTACAACAATAGTATGAGGTTGCACTCCAACAAAATAAGGATGTTGAAGGCCAAGTAGCGGAAGTCATGAAGGAAAAATATGAGGATGTAGAAAGGGTGAAGAAAGCCTTTAAGGAAAAGAATGAATCGGAGGTCATAGCACAGAAAACCCAAGCAACGGTCCAAAAGTTATATAAGGAAATTCCAGAAGTTCCCTTAGTAGTCAAAGCTACTATGGAGGAAAAAGTGTTAAAAATTGGTGAATTCATTAAGGGCTTCAGGGAGCATATCCAGGAACATGCCAAGAACACCACCAAAAGTGTGCAAAGGCAAGGAAAGAATGACACCAACAATAGTTTCCAACATTAAGAGGATAGAGGGATAATGCACAAAAATTTCTGAGGAGAGTGTGCAAGTGTAGAAAAAATTAATAGAACACCCAGAGATGAAAGAAATAGAATCCAAACTAAGAGAAGAACAAAAAAAAGTGCACCAAGCTACATAAAGGGAGGCTACACTGCCACCAGTGGAACGTATGTCAGTCATTTTGTCTCAACGAAAAAAATATGTAGAAGTGAAGAAAATGAGGGATCAACAAAATATCTTTAAATAAATATTGGTACCACTGCAAGAAGAATCAGTGAGGGTAATTAGATAATTGGCCACGTTGTAGTGTAAGATAAAGTAGGCAGCTATTGAAGAAGAGGACAAACTTACAATCTTAACCACATAGGGGGAAGAGGAGATAGAAGCAACATAGGCCACAATCATCGAAGAGGTGGAGGTAGCCAAGGATGCCTCCCAAAACTTCATCTCGGCATGGAAGAGTAGGAAACAAGCCCAAGTGGCTCAGGACAAACCATAAGTGAGTGTTAAGGGCGTACTAGATAGACAACTTTGGAAACCGTTTTGCAGTTTTGATGCAGTTTTTAGGAAAAATACTAAGTACAGGAAAAGTGCATGGAAGAAGAAGGAAATATAGGGAGTGCACAACTAATGTGCATTCATGAGGAAAATGCATAGAATGAGGAAAGTTCATTGAAGTAAGACAATGTGCCTACATGAGAATAAAGAAAATAGAGGAATAAAGTAGAAAGAGGATAAAGAAAGAGAAGAAAGTGAGATAATAAAGAATGAGAAAAGGATGATGGCCCGACATTATACAAATAAAATAACAACAAAAAAGCATCATGCAGATGGAAAAGAAACACAAACAACCAATTATCTAATGGAAGTATGCATTGTAATGGGGTATTTTGGGGATGAACAAATCAAGGTTTTTAGCCCTAGATTTCTGTATAAATATGTAATGGGTTGGGAGATAGGTTTCCTTTGTTCCTCTCTAGTGATTTATGGTTCATTTTTAGGGGTTCCTACATATTATTGGGTTCCATAGTTCTTGAAATTAACAATTTGTTGATGAGAAGAATCAATAAAGGAATTCTAAAGAGATGATATAGAATCTTGTTTTGATAGTCTTTTCTATGTTTTCTTATGAATTTTGTTTGAATGAATCATAGAATAGATTTTTCTTATGGTTAAATATGGTGCAATCTTCATAATTTTTACAACAATGAAGTGTATATGAATATGGAATAGCATTATTTATGAATATGAATCACTAAGTAGGTAATTAGGAACAAGGACATAATCTCTCACACTAAAACTATAAAGAAGAATGAACGAGATGGCCACCTCCCATTCCTTCAATACTGCAAAAGCCTGGTTCTCGCAGTCCCAATAGATACCACTGGTGAGACTTCATCTATGAAAGAAGGTGATGCAAAAAGGGCCGATGTTTGGTGGGTTTTGTTGGTAATAGATGAACCGAACCTAGGGTATTACAAATCGTGCACATCGCCAACTTGTATTCTATGATTCGGTCTTTGAAACACTCAAAAGGTAAACTATAAGGTTCATACAAAAACATAATTTTAGAAAGGTTTCTTGGTATTAATAGACAGGAATAATTCCCCCCCTTGGACCCCCTCTCTTGTGGAAACTTATCCCCCATGAATATTTTTGTGCCCATCTACAATTGATGATGCATTTTATTTTATTATTATTCAATGTACATTTTTCACATATTACA
>ML792644.1:0-17379 GCA_009831015.1 Picea engelmannii | reverse complement strand
CTTTATATATATATATATATATATATATATATATATATATATATATATATATATATAAACCCCTTAATTTTTGTCATAAAATTTGAATATTAAGATAAATTTTATTTTTACTAATCACTTACATACACTAAACTAGAAAAGTGTGTAAACAACAGAAAATGTTGCATTATTTTATTATAGAATTTTATAATTATTATGATATATTTTTATTCATTAATCACATACATGCACCAAGATGGAAAAGTGCATGAGCATAAATAGATAGATAGATATCCAATGAAACCATGAAATTATGAGATCGAGCATTAAAAACAACTTTAAGATATCACCATGATTAATCATTCTTTTTTCTAAAATATGCATGTCTCAATCTATACTTATGGACCATATAATTTGTTTTATAGATGAAAGAGACAATAAAATATTATGCTAGAAAGAAATCATCTAAATGTTTTAAAATTATGATATATATATATATAAATATAAATAAATAAAAATAAAAAACATTGTTTTTTTACTAATATGTGTATGGGGAATCCACATATGAACTCTATAACTATGGGTGGTTTCATCACTAATAATATGTGGAATATATTTAATAATATTTCTGAAAATACAGATTATAATAGGGAGATGGAAAAATGAGTGCATTTTTGCTTATGCTACCTAAACCACTATGTTCATTAATCCAAAGCTAAAACCAAAGCAAAGAATTGATCCTAACACATAGAGAAAAAGAGACAATTCCACTTTTTTTGGATTTACATGCAAATGCAGAGGTTAATAACATGCACATGTTATTAATGTGCACGAGTTATCATTACATAAAATAAAAACCATGTAAAAATCCCTTACCTTTTTCAAAAACAAATACTTAGGACCAATTCCTTTTATTACGGGTAAAGGACCTGTTTTCCTCTCCCAATTGTAGTCAAGGCCCTTAAAACCATCTATTTGTGCAGAATTACCTAATGATGGCTAAAATAACACTTGGAGGTGAAAACCCACACAAAGAGGGCATATGTCATGACTGAAAGATTTTTTCAAAGTGCTTGAGGCCTCGAAGGTTCATTTTCATACAAAAGGTCCTTATTTTTGTTTTTGACCATGGGCAAGGACCCTAGACCCATCATAATTACCCAAAACCAGTTAATGGTAACCATGTACCAATTAGATGCAAAATAACTCAAAGAAATGTCATATATGGTGTTTTAGTGCATCTTCCATGGTTTTTTATCCTACAAAGCTTTGTTAAATTACCAAGGCCCTTATTATCCTTCCCTAACCATTGTCAAGACTAAGAGACCCATCAATGTTATGAAAACACATCATGATGTCCCATGGTAAACCACTCATAGTTGAAATATTCCAAGAGAGGGATTTTTTTGTGGATTTTAGGTGTTTTTCATGGTGATTGAGCTCGAGAAACATCATTTAAGGAAAAAATCCCTTGTTGTTTTCCCCTAACTTTGGTTAGAACCGAAGACCACTTATCTGGATAGCTTAAATGGTATCTAATAAAAATACCAGGAAATTCATACAAATAATCATTGAAATAGGAAATGAATCTAATGATTCTCATGGGATGAAACTAAACCCACCCATTGGTGCAGAAGACCGCCCCCCATCACCCCACCTGCTAATAAAAAATCATGCAAACTGTTTGTGTTGGAATTATTTTCATTGATGTGAAAGGATAAATGTTGTCATTAATGTCATATTATGGCATTAAAATACACACAAAATTTCCAAGGTTGATTTATATATATGTTTACAAGTATATTAAAAAAGGGTGCATGTGAAAAAGTAAAAAATGAAATGGTTGTTTCAAAGCCATGGGTTTGGTTATTTTCTCATGGTATTTTCCCATGGTATTTCGAAAAGTAAAATAGAAAAAGGAGTTAATTATTTAATCAATGGACATTTCCCTTCACGAAGGGTTATGAAAAAGTATAAAAAGAGAAAGTGTGTGGGTGTAAGATGTAGTAACATTTGAAGAAGTGGATGAAAAAATATTGAATATCATTCCAAAAGGAAAGAATTGTGAAATTGGTTTAGGGTCATCTTGGCATTTTCATGATAATTTTTTTTTTTTTTTTTTGGGGGGGGGGGGNTAATTTTGGAGAGATACCCTGTGGAAGTTAGGGTTCCTGAATGATCCTGAAATCAATTTCAAATAGGTCGTCTTGGAACTTTCTCTATAACTTATTTTCTAAGACGTTTCATACCTTGAAATTTTGAAGAGATGGAGGAGATATCTCTGGTTACATGTGATAAACATTTCAGGTGTTTTTTTTCTATACTTTCATAGACATCTCCTATGGAATTTAGGGTTTTTGAATGCTCCTAAAATCGGTTTCAAATATGTCATCTTGGCACTTTCACTATAACACATTTTCTAGAGCATTTCAGACCCTAAAATTTTGAAGATTTGGAGGAGAGATATATGGGTACATGTGCTAAACATTTCAGATGTTGGATAATGGGATAAGAGACACAACAAAACACACACACACACACACACACACACACACACACTACTATTGCAAAGAAAGGGACACCGAAAAATATGGTCCAATCCCCCAAAGGGGAAATTTTATTATAAAACCATTACTCTATATTCCATTTCTATACAAATGGTCCCTTATATAACTATAGGGGACCATCACAATTATTTCATAATTATCTAATTAGTTCAAACAGATACACAACCATCTCTATAATTAAATCCTATGATCTCTCCACAATATCTTCATGATTTCGACCATGGCACTTCGATCGCATTCACCACGATGGATATAATGATCCATAATATTCCAAAAAAATACTTTCATAGATCAATGACCCTCACTTATTTCAAAGTACACCCTCTCCACTCCGCCAAGTCAACGGTCAAGATTAAATATACCCTTGTTTTGATTGAGGGTTCTAGATTTAGCCATCGTGCCAAATCAATGCTCACGATCCTCCGAGGTAAATTTGGTGTTTCTATATGGATTAAAATCCCGACTAAGAACTTATCCAATTTTTCAAGGGTTTCCCCTTGCCCTCCTTGAGTATTTTCTGAGTTTTTTGAGAATCCCTCACCTGGGTTCAAAGCATACCACAACCTTACCCAAAATGCCTCTCATTCATAATACTTTTTAGCACAGGGGTAGACTCAGGGTTCAACGATACAATAGTGCACCAAAAACACCCTAATTACTGGCCCTTTCGACAACACCTGTGAAGCAGATGAAGTCTCACCCGAGGTAGAGGCAGGGGTGGTTGCAGGACTCAAATGTCTACAACCTTAGTTGGGAAACAGATTTGTGATTCTAATCACTTAACATAGAACTCAATAGTTAACATTCATCAATATTCAGTTCCTAGCTACAACACAATTAAACCCTAATTACAACACAACCCAATAGTCATTCAGATCTACTATATTCAAGCATTTAAGCACCTCCACAGATCTACTATATTCATAGCATTAACATATCTATATATCATTCATCTATGTTGAACCAGCAAGCAAGTAAGAACATAAACACATCAATACATCGCACAAAGAAGAGAAACACAACATGTACGCCATTCACCCCCACCCTGGGCCTACGTTCACCAACTCTTCTCTTCTTTATTATCTTGGGTCAAGCTTCTTACAGGCACATAGCATCCAAGTCCCACTCCGTAGAGGACACGAGATCTGCGCACCTTGCTAGATCCTCCTTCCTTGCATTATAGCACAAAGCCTTCCACAGTCTGTTACAACCACTTGCACTTAGCTCTGCAAGTCTCACATAGTATGCACAAATCATATACAATCCACACTTGTACTTAGCTCATCGACCTAATATCACATATATGCAACCCTAACACTTAGCACAACTTGCCACTTCTTCCTCTTACATTTACTATCCTTCTGTTTATACATTAAAAAATAGTCCTAAGCATGGGTAAACCCATGGGCCGACATCCCATACCCATTACATAATCCCAAATCCCAAAAAGGTCCCTAAAAGGGGTCGAGATCCTGCGATCTCCACTTTGTCTTGCGCTCCACCTTCGACAGCCTGTCGAAGTCCCAAAATTAGGTCAAACATGACCAAGTACCCTCAAAACTTGGTCAAGGGCCAACAATACTCCAGAGGTATTCACTCGTTGCAGGGATCCCATCACTATGGTGCACAAGTGTGTGTGTGTGTGTTTGTGTGTGTGTGTGTGTGTGTGTGTGTGTGTGTGTGTGTGTGTGTGTGTGTGAGGAGATATAGTATTGAATATAGTAATAAGGGTATTTATCCACTTGGGTTATATTTGATATTCAGTTTATTTACTTGCTGGAATAATTGTACACGTTCATACCCTATTTACCATTCACACAGGAATTTCATAGATATATTCTTGTTGTTATTTCATTATAGATAGAGACTATCTAAAATCAAAACATGGAAATTCTTGGGAATATATACATTCTAGGAAATCCCAAGACATCTCCATAAATACATATTTAAGCTCCAAAATCATCATACACACCATCCAGCTCCATACATGCATTCAAGTAAATACACAAAATAATACAAGTTATTTATCTACAAACATGAGATATGTTGGTCACTAATAAAGGGTGAGCTTCTCTCCTCCCAACCATAGGCAAGGCTACGCTATGCTCTTCTACAACCATCCACCCCTGAGCTAGGGTATGATTACAGAAGATGATTTTTGCAAGGTTTTCAGGGAGTTTCTGCAAATTGTCCTCTTCCTTTTTTATTGAACCAAAGACTTCTCTCTATCAATCTACAACACTCAAGAATTTTCCCAACATATGTATTTCCTCCTCCTCTTTTCATGTAGTATTCACCCAAAACCTTGTCGATCATGTTAGAAGCTTCCCAATGGAACTTTTCCCATCCTTCCTTAATTCTTCAGGAGACTACTCAACTACCAAATTGTCTAGAAATCAAATTTTTGGGAAGAGGATAATTCATGGTCATGATTTCAGAGGGTACTACCTAGTAGGGTCAGTTAAACTAGTAATTCCTCCCCTATTGCACCATTCCTCTCACGAAATCATTACCTGTGAATGCCATCCATTCAATAGTATCTCAACATTTATTTTTTTCATTAATAATCATATATGTACATTACAAAATAAATCAAGGTCTGGGTTCCCATTCTCAAGGAAATTTGTTCGGGTTTAATTCAAAGATACACATGATATCCTACTTTGAACTCTTTATGACACCTTTTGTTGTCTGCATAGCTCTTCTTCTTGTCCTGGGACACCATTAACTTTTTACTTATTTGAGTTAGTTTCTATTCTAACTCCTTTAGCATGTCCAACCCAAGGGTAATTTTTTCCACTAGATTATCCCAGTTGATTGGGATATTGAATTTTCTAGCATAGAGGGCCTCAGAAGGACTCATTTTCAAGGATTCTCAGTAGCCATTGTTGTAGGAAAATTTTACCAGGGGTATATATTATTCCCATTTCTTGGGTTAGTGCATCACATGAATCCTTATCATATCCTCCAATACTCTATTTACCCTCTCTTTCTTTTCATCATTTTGAGGGTGATATCTTGTACTAAGCAAAAAATTTGTTTCACAACCAATAAACATAGATTTCCAAAATCCCGAGGTGAATTTTTCATCTCTATCATATATGATTTCCTCAGGCCTCCCATTTACCCTAAATATTTATTTCATGAAGATATTGGAAATATCTATTTCCTTGCAAGTGGATTTCACCGGAATAAAGTGAGAATCCTTCATCAACTTGTACACAATTACCATGATGGCATCATTTTGTTTGGTTGTTTTAAGTAATCCTGTAATAAAATACATGGATATGGTTTCCCACATCCTAGTTGGGTGATTTTGTTCCAGCTTAACCTGTTGGCATTCCAAACATTTATCTAAGTAGTTATCTAAGTCCTTTTTCAATCCTGTCCAATAGAACAATTTCTTACTGGTTGTGATCATTTTTGGGTAACCGGGATGACCAATATATGTTATATTATGTATTTTATCCATGATGAACCTCATCAAGTCATCTCAATTTGGGATATACAAACTTCCTTTGTAAGTTAGGATTTCATCACTCATCAGATGATAATCAACATACTTCATTCATGTGGGATCTTGTTGTAGATATTCCTTTACAGTATTGAAAAATCATCTTCTTCTTGTGCACTTTTAACTCTTTCCTTGATGTTGGATTCATAGGTGCTTACAATTTTTAAGTGGATCACTTTTATGCTTCTATTGGGGGAATCCACTTTTCTTTCCTTCCCTTTGATGTTTTTGATCTAAAAATAAAACTCACTGATGATATCCATCCACATAGCTTGTCTAGTATTTAGTTTGGGCTGGCCAAACAAATACCTTAGCCAACTATGGTTCTTCATGAGAACAAATTTTCTACCTAGGAGGTAATGCCTCCACATATTTAAGGAATGCTCTATGGAATCTAATTCTAGGTCATGGGTCACATAATTTATTTTATTTTTATTCAATTTTCTAGATTCATAACAAATTACAGGCCCTTCTTGCATGAGGACTCCTCCTAGTCATTCTTTCCAGGCATCAATGCACTCAAAATCCTTGTTTGGGTTTTCAATTTTCGACACTGGGGAATTTTCTAAGAGGTGTTTCAACTACTGTAAACTTTACTCACACTATTCTATCCAAACAAATTGAATTCCCTTTCTATGTAGAGGGGTGATTGGGTGACCAATGTTGGAAAACCCTCTTATGAAGATCCTATAGTATCCTACTAGGCCCATAGAATATCTGATATCAGTTACAACTTTTGGTGTAGGAAAATCCATAATGGAGTTGAGGTTATTAGGATCAACTTGCACTCCTTTATCAAAGATAACATGTCCTAAGTGGTGGACTTACTTTTAGAAGAAGTCACACTTACTAAGATTTGCATATATCTTTTGCTCTCTTAGTACTTGAAGTACCAGCTTGAGATGTTATTCATGCTCTTCGCTACTCTTTGAATAAATTAGGATATCATCAATGAAAACTAATGAAAATATGTCCAAGAACTTGTTGAGTACACTATTCATAAATCACATGAAGGTGGTTGGTGCATTGGTAAGACCAAATGGCACCACCACAAATTCATAGTGCCCATACCTTGTACTAAAGTTTGTTTTGTGGATGTCTTCATCCTTAATTTAGACTTGATAGTATCCAGATCTCAAATCAATCTCAATATGGGATAATATTGTAGCACCCATCAACTCGTTAAATAATTCATCAATTCTTGGAAAGGGATAGTTATTCTTAATTGTGATTTTGTTAAGTTGTTTATAGTCTATGCACAACCTGAGTGTGCCATCCTTCTTCTTCAAAAACAAGGTTGGTTCTCCCCAAGGAGACACACTTGGTCGAATATAACCCTTATCCAAAATTTCCTTCCATTGTAATTTGAGCACAACTAGCTCTGGGGTACTCATCCGATAAGGTGCTCTAGACGTTGGCACTACTCCAGGTATAAGGTCCAATGTCTCTTTGTGGAGGTAGAACTAGTACCTTTTTAGGAAACATATCTCTATATTCTCTCAATACAGTATGACCTTCTGGGATTGGTTTATTTTCCACAACATAGTTAAGTACTTGTATTGCATACAAAGGCCACACTTTTTTGCAATATTTATTCACTTGAAGGGATGATATTCATTTCACTGAGATAGCATTTTGGATTCCTTGCAGAAACCCTTTCTTCCCTTCATCATTTTCATAGTCTAATTTTTTGTTATAATAGTCCAAATTAGATTTATGAGAAGCCAACCAATCCATGGATATCATCATGTCATGAGATCCTAGAGGAAGTATGTTTAAGGTTTCTTGGGTAGAAACCCCATTCATAATGAATTGACATGTTGGTATTACCTATTTTTTACCTTTTTTTCTTGTTCCAGTGGCTAGCTATACTAACATAAATCAAATTAGAACTAGGTTCAATCATAATAGAAACTATATGGTTCATAACCATACCTTCCATTTCCACCACCCAATCTTGGTGGTTTTCTTGTCTATTGTCTAAAGCTACATGAATTTGTGGTATGTTTATAGATACATCATCAACTGTAGTGGCCTCTTATACATTGTAGACTCTTCTACTGTATTCCTTCCTATGAAATAAGTCCCTTGACATGTGCTCTTCTCCATAGCTCCAATATTTCAATGGCTCTCTCTTTCTACTCTTAGTCCTTCTAGGGGATGATCCAAAGGTTTCATTTCCACTATGATATGGAAAGTTCAGTTGATTCACACTTTTACTGGGAAATATCATCCTATAAATTGTCCCATAATTCTTAAAACTTGAGGGTTTAACCCCCTTATTCTTGAATCCCATTTTACCTTTCTTCTTGTAGTCATTGGGGTGTTTTTCCTCCTGGTTGAATTGTTCATAGAAATACCTAGACTTCCAAATGGAATCTTCCAAGGTCTTAGGTTCATCAAACTCAATTATGTTCTGGAAGGATTGACTAGGCATCCCACTAAGGAGTCACTGCATTTTCACCTTTTCATATTTTATATAGGGTACATACCTCATCATATCCATAAACGTGTTGATATATTTGCCTATGTTGAGATTTCCTAGTTTGAGTTCATAGAATGCCTTAGTATTTTCATCATAGTACCTCTCGGATAGGTACTTCTTGTTGAAGTATTTATGAAATTTACCCCAATACAAATCATTTACATGGATTCCTTTTACATTTCTAAGGTCCTCCCACTAGATATAGACTTTTCCATTCAAGTTAAATATAGTTATTCGAGCCTTCAAGTTTTCAAAAAAATCATGAACTCTTAAATATTTCTTCAGGACAAGTATCTAATCTTCTGCTTCTTCCCCCTTTTTTATTTCCCCATCAAAAGTGAGTGGTTTATCCTTCTTAAATTCTTTAGCGTAACCTCCATTGGAGTGTTTCCTCCTCTTTATTTTCCTCTGATAATGTGAACTAGTATCATCACTCGACAATTCCTTGGATCTTTCTACCCCTTTAGTAGAGGAATATTCAGATGAGTCCTTGAATTTGGCATGCCTCATGGCTCTGTGTCAAGCCTCCTTGAGAGTACTTCTTCTTGCATTACTCGTCTCAGAACGATGTCGTTTTATCTCATGTAGTATTTGTATTTGCAGTAGGACTACAATTTATCTATCTCTGTATATCGCATCTATCTCTGTATATCTAACACAATTTGCAGTAGGACTACATTTATTTCAATTTGTTTTTCCTGTTCTTTCATTAGCCTTTCATTATCAACCTTAAGGATTTGTACCTCTTCTATGAGACTTATAACAGTATCAACTAGATTTGGAGGTGTTTATACCACTCTCCTTTCATCGAATTCTTCTTCTTTGTTATGGGAGCTCTCTCCCCACTCATGGTGTGTGACCATCATTTCTGCTATAGATTTTCTAGAAATCCACTGACTATTTAAGTGATGATAAAAAAAAATTTCATTACTTGGTTATCCACAAATTTATAAATAGTGCAAGTAATTTTTGTAAAATGAAATTTAGCTTCATCAATTTTGTATATAACATTGGCATACCATATGTATTTAATCATGAAAAAAATGTATAAAGTCTCATCCCCCCATTTCAGTAATAAGGTTTAAATAAATCTTATTGATAATGAAGCAAGGACATCATTTGTCTTGAGATTTCAAGTATTATTTATTTACATAGTGCATAATTCGTTGAATTCCATAATCTAGGTAAAATTATGACTCGGGAATCGTCAGATCAAAAAGTCAATTCAAGATCCATCATTGGATCATGGAATCCATTTTCAAATCCCTTGTAGGGTTAGTTATAATCATCATCGTTGATAATGGTCGGACAAAAACTCCACATCATTGATAGCCTTGGATCACATGTAAGGATCGACAGTTCAAATCAAAAGGCATGTGCTTAAATTACAAGGGAGTTAACATAAAGTCCTCTTGCACTGTTGGTATCATAAAATACACTAAGGGACACATGTTGGTCAATAAATCCACAACGAAACTCTAGAGGGTGGTTTTATTATTACCTCCCTACCTCCCGCTATACTATGGAAAAATACCACTTGGTAAAAAGTGTCAGAGCACTCAAAGGCATAAGCACTCCTCATATGGCTTGTTAGAAGACATTATGAATAAGGTAGGGTAGCATGCTCTTCCCCATAAGGTTTTCTTATAAAAATTATTTTAATCTTTCATGAACCTAATAAGGCCATGTGTAGTTTCCCACTCTGATACTAATCTATAACACACCCAACCCCCTAAGTAATTTTTTAGGGTATGGATTATTAAAAATTTCATTCACTTCACCATCTCAAAACTTCCTTTCAATGGCACCATTATATTCTGCTCGTCAAGATATTTCTAACGACTCTAATTTTTCTCAAAACAAATATTTGGATCGAAATTTATGACTTCTCAAAGTCATGGCTACCTCACTTGCACATGTCATCCACGTGGAATGTTATCACAAGGTCCTCCTATGTTTTACCCTTCACACTCAAACAAAAAATTCCCATGGATCCCTCCTCTGATAGATAGGATGGCTCCAAGGTCCTCACGATGGACGAATAGGATTTCATCAGAGCTCATCGATTGTGCATCATCCTCTGGACACATGACGCTATATCTACAAGACACATGGCACTATCATCACCTGACATGTGGCAGTCATATTTCCCAGTAAAGTTCCCCATAAGTTACAAAAAAATATTCCACATAGCACCTTTTGTGCTTAATACATGGCACCACCTTCATTATAACATGTGTTAACATCCCTGTCATCCCCTTAGGCCTTCAAATAAACACTGACGACCTAGATCATTTGTTGATCCCTCGGGACTAGGAAGGTCAATTGTCTATATTCCATCTCGAAGCTTTCCCATCGAGGTCTATCTTCGTAATCCATTCCAAAAGTCCCCCTTGCGATGGATGGTCATGATCTCCCATCATATATTCTTTGACCTCAATAGATCAAAGGTAAGATATTCGCCTTGAATCCCCTACATAGGAATTTATATTTTTTATTCATTAAGAAAGGCTCCTTGTGATGGATGGAAAATATCTCCTCAATGGAGATCCAAAGGTCAAGATTTGGGGAAAATGCATATGATCTCCTAGTCCCCTTCTCATACGACCCTCGATTTAGAGCCATTCCTAGGATGACACCTATCACTCCCAAACCACATCGGATGTCATGTTGGAGAGACACATGGCACTCACATCAGGTATCGGCCTTCTCATTGCTCAGCCCTGGGTCATGACACATGGCATGGACATCGATTAAATCATGGACCTCCCCCTGGACTTGACATGGAATACACATCATCACAGATTCACTTGGATTATTCATTCTGGTGAGGACACATGTCCTTTCCATGTCACGCTAGCCACCAATCTAGCACCTTTTTCATCTTGATGCCACCTCTCGCTATAAAACTCAGCAAGGTGATAATAAGGCCTACGAAAAATAAAAGGCTAGTATTCATCACAGAATCCCTTTGATGACCAATCTAGATTAAGGATCAGGTACTCCCATTGGATTCAAACCATTCCCAATATCTTTGATCTCTCTGACCAAACTACTCTGATGGACAATTGATATTTCTCCATCACATGGATCCAACAATTCAGATTCAAGGACACATATCGCAAGGTACTATCTAATAGAGACTCCCCCTTGGTCCTTCCTTCAAATCATAAGCTGGCACATGTTACTTATGGACACACTAATGGTCCTTTTCAGCATGGCATGTCTAACTGATGTCACCTCATATCTTAGCCTCATTTAAATGAGACCCATGGTGATCTACGACAAAGGTTTATCATGGGATTTTACCTGATGGACGAGATAGATCGTCCCTCAGAATCTTCCTTTCAAAATGACCTAAGCAGGCCAAGTGTAGTTTCCCACTCTGATACTACTCTATAACACACCGAACCCCCTAAGTAATTTTTGAGGGAATGAGGTATTAAAAATTCCGTTCACTTCACCATCTCCAAACTTCCTTTGAATGGAACCATCATCTTCTGCTCATCAAGAGATTTCTAACGACTGTGTTTTTTCTCAAAAGGAAGCTTTGGATTGAAAGTTATCACTTCTCAAAGTCATGGCCACCTCACTTGCACATGCCATCCACGTGGCATGCTATCACAAGGTTTAGCTATGGTTTACCCTACACACTCTAACAAAAATGTTCCATGGATCCCTCCTCTGATAGATTGGATGACTCGAAGGTCCCGATGATGGACGACTGGGATTTCAACAGAGCTCATCAGTTTTGCATCATCCTCTGGACATGTGATGCTATATCTACAATACATGTGGCACTATCTTCACGTGACATATGGAATTCATATTTCTCACAAAAGTTCCCCATGGGTGACAAAATATTATTCTACGTAAAACCTTATATCCTTAACACATGGAACCACCTGCATTATAACACTAGCAACATCCCTATCATACCCTTAGGCCTTTGAATAAACACTGAAGACATATATAATCTATTGATCACTAGGGACTATGAATATTGATTGTCTATATTCCATCTCGAAGCTTTCCCATCGGGGTATATCTCTGTGATCCATTCCAAAAAATCCCCCTTGTGATGAATGGTCAGGATCTCCCCTCAAAGATCCTATGACCTTGATAGATCAAAGGTCAGATATTCCTCTCGGATCCCCTACAAGAGAATTTATATTTTTTATTCATTAATAAAGGATCCTTGCGATGGGTGGAAAATATCCCCTCAATGGATATCCAAAGGTCAAGATTTGGGGTGATCACATATGGTTTTCCATCCCCCTTCTCGTAAGACCCTCGATTTAGGGCCATTCCTAAGATGACACCTGTCACCCCCAAACCACGTCATATGTCATGTTGGTGAGACACATGGCACTCACATATGGTCTCATCCATATTCTTGCTCAGCCCTATGTCATGACCATCGATTAATGCATGGACCTCCCCCTAGGCTTGACGTGGCATACACATCATCACATATGCACTTGGATTATTCATTTTGGTGAGGACACATGTCCTTTCCATGTCATGCTAGCCACCAATCTAGCACCTCCATCATCTTGACGCCACCTCCCGCTATAAAACTCACCAAAGTAATGATAAGGCCTACAAAAAATCAAAGGCTAGTATTCATCGCAGAGTCCCTCCGATGACCAATCCAGATTAAGGCTCGAGTAATCCCATTGTAGTCAAACCATTCCCAATATATTTGATCTCTCTGACCAACCTACTCTGATGGTTAGCTAAGATTTCTCCATCTCGTGGATACGATGATTCATATTTGAGGACACCTGTCCCAAGGTACTATCCAAAAAATACCCCCCCTTGGTTCTTCCTTCAAATCATAAACTGACACATGTTACTTATGGACACATTAACAATCATTTTCAGCATGGCATGTCACACAAATGTCACCTCATATTTTATCCTCATTTAAATGAGACCCATGGTGATCTACGACAGAGGTTTATCATGGGATCTTACATGATGGACAACCTAGATCATCCCTTAGAATCTCCCTTTCAGAATGCCTCCACTTAGACATCCAGGGCTTTTCTGACCACGGGACTCTGACTGCATTCACCACAAGGGATATAACAGTCCATAATATTGCATGGACACCCTCCAATAAATCAATGGTCACTATTGATTTCAAAGTACACCCTCTACACACGATTATAACATGCTCCAATGGAGTGTTTGAATATCTCCATTCCTCTATATTAATGGTTGATATTAAATACCCCCTTGTTCCGATTGGGTGGTCTATATTTAACCACCATTCCAAATCAATTTGGGGTTTTTTCTCTATCTTAACAGCCCAACACAAAAATTAGATGATTTTTTTAGGGTTTCCCTTGCCCTCCTTTAGGATTTTCTAAGTTTTTTGAGAATCCCTCACCCGAGTTCAAATCATAGCACTACCTTACCCATGAAATCTCTGATTCATAAAACTTTGGATGTACTCACTCGCTACAAGGATCCCACAACTGTGGTGCACATGTATACACACACACACATGTGTGTGTGTGTGTGTGTGTGAGAGAGAGAGAGAGAGAGAGAGAGAGAGAGAGAAGATTCAATTGGGTTTAACCAGAATGGTTTGTGATGAGGGGTTTTCCCCCCCCCACCCATGTTCAATTCCCACAAGTGAGATGTTGAGATCTTAAATGAGTAAGATATTGAAAACTCCTTGGTTTTCTACAAAATCTAGTTTACCTTGGGTACCATCCTTGAAATGAGGGGAAGGGCCCATTGGGTTTCCCCATGCTCTATGTGTGTGTGTGTGTGTGTGTGTGTGTGTGTGTGTAGTACATACAATAAGAATGGTATTTCTACACTTGGGTTATATATGAGATTCAGGTTATTTACATGCTCAAATAACTATACATGTACATACAATATTTACCAATCATAGAGGCATTTCAGAGATATATTCTTGTCACTATTTCATTACTGAGAAATACTATCTAAAATAAAAACAAGAAACTTCTTGGGCATATTTACATTCTAAGCAAGCATTGGACCTCTCTATAAATACACAATCAAGCTCCAAAATCATCACCCATGCCATCCAATTCCATACATGCATTCAAGTCAATACAAAGAACAATACAAGTTACTTATATACAAATATGAGATATGTTATTCATATGACTCTGAATTCAAGACTAACACCTTAAGAACTTCCCCGTTAACTATGCCAAAAATGGAAGTAAAATTATATAACAATAATTCCTTTACAATTGTATCATCAATACAAGTTTGTAAACTTATGAAGTGCTAAGCATAGTATATGCAGAGTTGAGTCTTAAATTATTTCAAAAATATTTTTAAATGGTCACACCACATTACAAAAAGTAAATTGAGCTTTCACTTAACTAATTACATACATGCAAGATTCTCTTGCTTGAGCAGTTAATTAGTGAGGAATAAAATGACAGGTATGTGTAGCAATGCATCCCTTAACAATTTATTTTTCATAGGGTACGTTGTTCATGTTCATAACCAAAGGAATGATATTGAAGCATGTTGATCGTGAATATACAAGAAACTAATTCTTCAATACACATAGTACAAAATGAAATTGCATTCAAAAATGAACTAAACTCACACAAAATTGAATGAAATTGCAATCAAATTAATATGAACAATCAAAAGAAGAAACTAATAAATGCAGGAAAGGGTTCTATCATGAGCATTTGTTAACCAATGATGAATTAGTGGCTAGTGTGTGCATAGATTGCAACTTTGAAAACTCCTTGTTAAGAAAATCACCATTCACATTGACAAAAAAGTAAGCATGAGAATACTTTTCAAGCAAGAATTAACTTGAACCACACAACATGAATAAGGTGCAACATCAATCAACCAACATTCCTACCAAATCGTGTCACACCTACTACAAGAATTCAATAATCAAAACTACAAAATGCATCGATTATGTAAGAAAATAAAATCACACTATTCTAATGTACAAGTAAACCTTAAGTAAGAAGCTACTTTTGTGATGAAGGGGGCCCTACATACCTACGAACTCAAAAATTCAAGAGTTGAACTCACATAAAACTCTCTTGTATTTCATTATAAAAGCAAAGTACAAAAATTGAAACAGAGTCTCAACCCATTTCCTTCCTATCTTTAAATACATCTATATATATCCCTTGGTGTGTTATGTCCCTTACATTTATATATATATATATATTTATCTTACAACTCATAGAAGGGAAGTGGTTACAACAAAAGGAGACCGGATCCCAAATGTATGGATCTACAACGAACACAAGCCTTATTAAGGAAATCGAGGTTAAATAATGGTTGTTGGATATATTTGAATAACATAGAAGAACAACAACATGATCCTTGACAAAAACCATATTCCCAAATTCATCCACACGAGGCACAACCATCCTGAACATTGAGGTGCTACATGAATTAAGGGTGCTATAGGATTTATGGGAAAATCCATCATGATTAACCACCCATTTTTCTATGGTCATAAATTTATTGAGAAATCTTGTCATGTTTGACTCAAATTATCCTTCTATGCACGAAACCCATATCTTTGATTTTCTAAATTCGTCTTTATCTACCCAGAATGTTGTGGAAAAACTGCTTCTAATAATAGGATGCTACATGAATTCTAGTAGCAGATCTGTGATTTATGAAAAAATATGGTAATCTCATCAACTTAGAACAATTTGAATATATTCTATCCATTAAAACAAATGAAATGCAACATTAGGATAAAATGATTACCTCTTGAATCAAAACATTACTTTAATGACAAAATGGTAGGTATCGAGTCACTAAGGGGTAATAAAATGGGTGAATGATAAGAAATATGGTTAAAATGGGTCCTTTATACTGCAACAAACATGACAAAACAAAGACCCTACATGTGGACTATTGGAATAGAATTTTCAAAATGGATAGTGTCCAAAATGGATTGATGATAGGGGGAAACTTGAATTTCACCTTAGTGTCATCAACATTTGTAGTATTAATTTCTCAACGAGATCATTTATGTGGGTTTTTCATTAAAAAACTGGAAGAAAATGATGTTTTGGATATTGAACGTTGTAAATTATCTCTCACTTGAAGTAACAAGAGAGTTGGGAAAGCTAGAATTTCCAAAAAACTCAACAAGTTTTCCTTATTAGATGAACTAATAAGGATAAAAAAAAAATGGATCACCACTAGGGAGATTTAATCATAATCCTATAGTGTTAAAAGTAGCCCCTATAATAAAGAAACCTACCATCTCCTTCAAACTAAATCCAACTAAATCCAAAGTGGATGAAAATGGAGGATTTTTTTTTTTTTTTTTTGAAAAAACAAAGTTGTTGGGAAATCTTCTAATGGAAATCTATGAGAATATAATCTATGAGAATATAGTCAAACCCAATTTCACCAAAACTTAAAAGAGTCGAGGAAAAGTGGCTACCAATTGCAAAAGGGACAAAATGATAAAATATGATAGGGTTCTCAAAGAAGTGGAGGAATATAAACTCTTTTTAGAAAATTTATAATGGATATGGTATCGGCAATACAATGGCATTTGAAGGTGTAAATGATTTTTTTTTCCTTGAAAAGGAAGTTGGGAAAGAAGAAATTGTGTCAAACTTTGTTAAGTTTTCAAAAGGAACAAATTCCTGGCCTCAAAATAAAAAATTCGAGGGTAGGAATTATTTTGTAAATCTATTATAATGGTTATTAATATAGAAAAATATCTGATTGGGGGGTTTATATTTAACCACCATTCAAATCAATTTGGGGTTTTTTCTGTGGCTTAACAGCCCAACACAAAACATAGCCGATTTTTTTAGGGTTTCCCT
>ML792643.1:319840-337323 GCA_009831015.1 Picea engelmannii | reverse complement strand
GACTGTTTCGAAAGAAATATCTTCTCATTATGGATGGATTATTTGGTTACAATAAAATCCAATCCATCCCAAGGACCATCATAAGACAACATTTGATTATAGGAAAATGTCTTTTATTCCTAAAAATGCTAGAGATACTTTCCAGCTAGCCATGTTTCTTTCTTTCTATGATCTCAAGATCATTGTCGAGGCATATCTCAATGATCTAGTTACTCGCTCTCATAAGAGAGAGGATCATCCTGCCCATATTCACCTTTTGTTTGAGAGATGCAATTATTATAGGATTCACTTCAATCCCCATAAATGCATCTTTTGCATTGTTTCAGGGTGACTTCTTGGATTCATAGTGTCTAATAAAGGGATCATGATCGATCTTTTAAAGGTTGAGGAAATAATTTAGTTTCCTCTCTTGTGTAATATTCGTTATCTTAAAAGTATACAAGGTAAATATAATTTTCTATTACATTTTATAGATAATTATGATGATATCACAAAGGGCTTCATGAACTTGCACAATTCTCTTTTGATGCATTGAAGAAGAACTCATGTCTTCCCCCCTGCTTAGTCCTTCAAGCTATAGGAGAGATTTATTACTATATAGCATAGCATCATAATCAAATTTTGGAATAGTATTAGTTAAGGAGGATGATACCCTCCATGAGGATGCCATATGTTATCTTAGTTGACGTTTGATCGGTCTTGAGCTTAGGTATTCACATGTGGAGAAATTTTCTTTGGAGACTATCCGTGTTGTCAAGAGACTTTGCCATTACACTTTACTATGGAAAACCAATATGATAGCTATTGTAAATCCATTTCAATATATATTAATCAAACAAATAGTTTGGGGGGAATATAATAAATGGATCTTTATCTTACAATATTTTGACGTAGACTTTGTGTTCGCTAAGTCCAAGAAATATTTGGTTTTTGCTAAATTGATGTTATATTTTTCTAGAGAAGACAAGTATGATATTGTGAAAAAAATGTTTCCAAATGAGCATATCTTCCTTATTTATTCTAGTGATCCTTGGTATGGGTATATTCTTCGTTATATCCATATTTTGAAATTCTCTCCAAATTGCTTGTGAGATGAGCAACAACATATATGTCACTTATCCAAAAAATACATCATCATTAATGACAATTTGTATCGTCATGGGGTGGATTATATATTTCATCATTTCCTCACTCACGAGCCTAAAAAGACAATGCTACAATACTTTCATATTGGAACTTGGGCCATTCAATTGTATGGGTTGGAAACAACCCAAAAAATCCTACATGTGGGAAAATTTTGGTCTACAATGCTCAAATATTGCATCGAAATAGTAAAAAAGAGTCATCCTTGTTAGGATTTTACCAAAAAAAGAATTCACATCTATCTCCTTTGCTTCCCATCGTCACTGTCAATTCCTTCACTAAGTGGGGGGTGGATTATGGCATGTCACATGGATTCAACAAAGGGGCATAAACACAACATTGTGGTTTTTGACTACTTCAGAAAGTGGGTAGAATCTGTGCCTGCATTTTCTAGTGATGGTGAGACAAAAATGTTTTTCATATTCAATCAGGTCATCGCTAGGTTTGGTGTCCCAAGAGAGATTTTTATTGACCATGAAAATCACTTTCAAATCAAAATGTTTTCGGAGTTGAACTTAAAGTTAGGATTTATATAGAATAATTTGTATCCTTACTATCCTCAATCAAATGGTCAAGTTCATGTTGTTAATAAGCATCTGAATACACTCCTCCAACGAACAATCAATGCAAGTGAATCAAACTAGAATTTTATGATTTATCCGATGTTATGGTCATATCAATCCTCAATGAAGACTGCTAGAATATTTTCACCCTTCCAACTCATTCGTGGGGTGGAAACACTCCTCTCAAATGATTGTGATATTCCCTCATTGAAGATAGCCATTGAGTTCCTTTGTGACACTTCTGATTTAGAGGAGGGTTGTATTCACCTTGATCATCTTGACGAGTAGTGTCAATATGTCACCATAGCAAATAAGGAGTGTGTCAAGGATCAATACAACAAGTGTATCCACCCTTGGATAATTTTCGAAGGGAATTTATTTTTGGTTTATCACTAGGACAATTATGGTTTAGGGGCATGCAAGTTCAATCCAATGTGGCATGGTCCTTACATTGTGAGGTGTGTCCTGAAGAATGGTTTTTAAAAACTCAAAGACTATGAGGGAAGTGTGTTGAGTGAGTCTAGAAATTGGCTCTATCTCAAGAGGTCCTATGCTTGAGAAGTAATGCATGGGAGTTTTCCCCTATGCAATTTTTGTATATTAATAGTATTTAGGATAATATTAATTTTATTTTTCTTTAGTTTTTTCTTATTGTTCTTCTATCTTGATTGATATATGTCAATGGATTCATTAGTATTTATAGGCTTTGTGAATGGTGCTAGCTTTCACACTAAGAATATTTCTTCCAAAACTTGGGTTATTTATTAACTCACAGGATAGTTTATGACTTTAGGAGGTTCTTTTCTTAGGCTTGCAACCAACAATGTCGTTAAATATAGTGTCATGATCAAAATCCTTAAGGAATCCATCTCGCATGAAATTCAATATTTCAAAGTTCATATGAATTTCTAGTTGGTGGTGTCTCAGTTAAATGGAGAGTATCGAACCCGTGACCTTACTGTTCTCAGATAATTCCTATGGATATGAATTCTTGAATCTATTGACGAAAAATCACCCATTTTAACATTAGGGGTTATTCTGAGTAAGAATCCCCAATTATACCTCTCATTGTTTCGAGAAGGGAACCCATTCGGATTTTGTCCCAAAAACAATTATTGGTTTTGGTTTTACCGGTTGTGGTATGGTCCACCGATGAAGGAT
Organism: Picea engelmannii; assembly: GCA_009831015.1. Lineage (NCBI taxonomy): Eukaryota > Viridiplantae > Streptophyta > Pinopsida > Pinales > Pinaceae > Picea > Picea engelmannii. The sequence goes on along the minus strand of ML792643.1, from coordinate 334,456 downwards.
AATGATGGATGGTTATGCAAAAAATATATGTATATTAAGACTATGTAAATGCATGAAAGGAATATAACCTAATATAACCTATCCTATACTAACCAGGAGAAAATTATCATATTTGAATGAGTTGTAATAAGGAATCCATCTCACATGCCATTCAATATTTGAAAGTACAGATGAATTTCTAATTGGTGGTGTCTCAGTTAAATGGAGAGTATCAAAACTATGACCTTACTATTCTCAAATGATTCCTACAGATATGAATTTTTTAATGTGTTGACATGTGAAAAATCACCCTTTTTTAACAGTAAGGGTTACTCCCAGTAAGAAGCCCTAATTATACCTCTCATTATTTGGAGAAGGCAACCCATCCAGATTTTGTCCCAAAAACCATTATTGGTTTTGTTTTTACCGATTGCGGCCTGGTCCACCAATGAAGGAGAATGATGGATGGTTATGCAAAAAAGATATGTAGATGAAGACTACATAAATGCATGAAAGGAATATAACCTACTGTAACCTGTCCTATCTTAACTAGGAGAAAATTATCATATATGAATGCGTTGTAATGAAGCTAAACTATGCATAAACCCCAATCAGATAATTGTCATGAAGTTGCACAGTTATAAACACATGCATACAAGTTTATAAACAAAAAGTTCTAAGTCATATTTTCACATTCATTCGCACTCATACGCTCGGGACATATAATATAAGAAAGAATAACAAAACTATGAGAGTAACATAGATTGCATCATATTAGTCTATAAGAAAATATTTATTTACGGTATATGTGAACAACATATAGTTCACTTTAATTAGTTAGAAACAAAATAACAAAACACACAATTTCTTCTCTCTATCAAAAGTCGATCCTAAGGGCTTCTCAATATTAGTAGTTTAAACAATAGTACATCAAAGCTCCAAGGAATGGCTTCTCAATTTTGGTTAACATTGTATTACCAACATAGTTATGAAATGTACAGTGTTTGAAGAGCCAAAAATCCCTTTTCTTGGTTCTCATTTCCATATTAATTAAATTTCAATGTGAATCTTGGATTTTTGCCTTCCCCGATGACCTTTCATTTAAAAATATTTTTCGTTATTCTCTTTGCAATGATGAGAGAACAAAGATGCAAGTTTCATTTTGAAAGTCTCTTTAAGAACTGGTGGTCCATCCTATATTTATACCATAGTGTACCTCATCTATCATAATGGTTGGCTTGAGTAGTAGGAGCTCTGGTTGTTATAGGGTTTGAACCGTCTCTTCATCCATTTGAGTTTGATTCCCTTTGCTTCTCTTTTTGGTTGTTCCAATTGATGTCATTGTTAATGTTATATTTTCCTTGGCTATAGATGACATTGTGAGGATGTTGATTATGAGCTCAACTTGAAATTGGTACCTGGAACAATTCAACATGCAATGGATAAGTGCCCAAAGAATATTCTTCAAAATACATTATTATCACTACACCTTTGAAACCATAGAAATGAAAAATTAACTAAGATATAGTTCGTATGTGCCTCCCCGAGTTTAGTGCTTGGTTCCACTACCCTTGATTGAGGTGTTGTGTTCTCTAGGGCTATTAACAAGGTGTCAGATATTAATCCCAAAATATATATACAATAAGTGAGGAATTTATGAAATCATATAACTAGAAAGTTGTATATCTAAAAATGGTATTTCCAATGGCATAAGAAACATGCAAAATAGAGACCCGAGTCAAACGTTATTGGAAAAATGCTATAGGAAGTTTTGTAGGTTTCAAAGGAGTTAACGGGAACTTCTCCGAAATTTTGGAGCAGTTGATGGGAACTCCTTTGATTTGTTTGGGAGTAGTTAATGGGAAATCCAAAATTTCGGAGGAGATGATGGGAAATCCCCTGAAATTTGGAGAAATTGATGGGAACTCCTCCAATTTGTTTAGTAGGATTTAATGGGAACTCATCTGAAATTTCGAAGGATTTAATGGGAACTCCTCCTATGGTTTTGGTGGAGTTCATGGAAATTCCTCCAATGTAAATTGGAGGATTTTGTATGAACTCTTCAGTATAAATAAAACTCCCTACCATCATCTCCTCCGATATGAAGGAATAAAATTAAAAATAATTTCTAGGTCTCCTTTTACCAACGAGAAACAATAAGATCTTGAGTTTGAAAGACCATATAACTTTCTCATACAACATCTGATTGAGGTGTCATTTTTTGCAACATGGAGAGAACATGGAGATACTTATGTCAATATTATAAATAAACATGTTATTCAATCCATTTAGTGGATCCATGTTTAATGACATCCATGGTTAACGAGGATCACCTAGACAAAAATCCCTAAAGATCATTTTTGCACTTCAGGACCTCAAATTTTGATTCCATTAGTGGTGTTGGAATAGTAAGTGTGAAATCCATATAGCTAGCATGTTTAAGGAGTGACAAATCCACTTTGACCAGTAACAAAAATTGTGAGAAAAGACATATTTAATCAAAGTTCGGACCCCGTTCTCCCTATTACTTTTCCATAATTAAATTCTTCTTGATCCTGTGTCATCTGTGATGTATAGGTTCTTTGTTTTTCCATCATATTTGAGGTAATGAATTAGTAGCATGAAATTATAAATCTGCCAAAACATCTAACTGACGTTCAAATTACTAAACACTTGTAGGAGCTAGGAGGACCAAATTTATTTTGAAGTGTGTTTAAGAGAAAGTGAAAGAGTAATAGGTGTTGTGGTTAACCTATATGATGCTAAAAAATCCTTTCATAGTCATTTTTTATATATAAAATAAAGAAATACAAAGTAAACCAGCCGATATGGTATGTGAATGAAAGATACTAACAATATAGATAGATTTGATTATGACTACAATCATGAAGTAGATCAAGTGTGGTGGGTATCAGTTTTCAGTTATCAGATTAGGTGTAAGAATATTAATCATTAGAAATGGTAGGAAACCGACTACTGATGCAATAAGAAGGATCCAATATAGGAGGAGGATAAGATAAGCTTGAAGACAAAGGTGGGCCTTGTTGACCTAGTCAACGTTGGCGAGAGGAATAAGATCATCGTCGATGTGCTTGATGACTATAAGGGGTTAACATCCTTCTATTGGTGCATCAGGGAGGAGAGATGGAAACTTATAAACAAGTAGTGCATCAACGAGGGAGGGACAAACCTTGTTGATATGCAGTGTAACAAAGAGAAAGGGAGGAACAATATCGATATGCGATGCATTTTTGGAAGTGGAAAGAAGTTAGTCGATAGAAGGAATGTATGTAGCAAAGATAATTGTGTGAAAATGATCGATGTCTCGACATTGATCACATGAAATTTGTTGGTGATAAAGATGTGTGTCTATGAGTTTTAGTGGAATAACATCAATGCACCAACCAAGTTCAAAGGAAGGTGGCCTATGTATTGGCAAAGAAATCATTGGTGCACCAATGTGGAGGTGGAGGAAAGGATGGGTTCACTGGTATGATATGTATCGGTGTAGGAAGAGGGAAATTTCTTAAGTGTGGATTGGCAGATTGAGGTGATATGAATAGGAAATACAAATAGTAAAGTGGGAAGCGCGAGAGGAAAGCTTAGGCTTATCCACTCATACGAGAGAGAGAGTGTGAGGGTTCTAGTTGGAATATTTGAAGGGGGGACAATTTTTTCTCTTAGAGAGATGATAAGAAAAAAAATTAGGAGGTTGTTGTCTATGCGCAACAAATGGTGACACACTGGGAGAAGCCAAAATCTCTGCTAGTCTTTCCTAACTCATAAGCATAAAATGTAGATGATCATAAAATTACTTTTAAGATCATAAATTTCAGAAATAATGCACAACAGTTACTTGAAATATCCCATTGTGGTGGGCTCACTAGTGATGCTTGGATTTCGGCTAGTGGAGCTCGTCTATTGTAAATAGAGGATGAGTTATGGTGAGATTTATTTCCTTAAAGTGTATTGACGATTCAAGTGGATATTTCAGTCATGAGGATGATATAGGTTTGGGATAAATAAATATTTTTCACCAGATGAGTATAGAGATATCTTAGAGGTGTTTCTCCACTTCCCATGAACATCCATAGCCTCGATGGAGTCACCACGGTGTCACATAAATTTTTCTTCTACCAACACATACATATCCCCGACATAGATATTTGCATTTCCCTTAGTCTGGTCAAACTTTCCTTTCCATTCCTTCCTAGTTTATTTAATGCATTCTTAGCATTCGGTGGATTGGGAAAGCGCTGGCCTTTTATCCTGATAAGGGATGACTATGGACTATTGATATTTAGTTGAATATTTTTTTCACCTCTCTACATAAATATATCCCTTTTGGTTTTCATCCTTTATAATTTGACACTTCACCCTTCATGTGAGTAGCTACATAGTGTTTGGATGGTTCCCCAATTACATATGATCTACTCACCAGCCAATATGAAAGAATGATAGTTGATTAACCACTATATTAAGTCATTTTATGATTGTTTCCACAATACTCCGAAATAGTTCATATTTGTATTCAAATAAAGACCAGTAATTTGCTCATGAGCTAGGAAAGAGATGCAAGTTGACTCATGCTTGTTTAAAGTTCGAAGTTGATGCATGTGATAAGAAAAGAAGTAGTGAGATATATATATGTCATTAGATACAAATAGGAATTATGAGTCAAGTAGGATTGTATCTAAGGAAAAAGATGACGAGGAAAGAAAGAAAATAGAAGATATATCCAGGATTATAGATGAACTCAACCTAAGACCCTACTAGAACTGAAAAATAAATCTTGGATAAATAACAACCAAATATATACAGTAAGTAAAGAAATATAATAAGGAAAATATATTAGGACACATGATTTTTTGATCCGAAAGGATCCAGAGAGGCCTAGGAATGACTCAAAATACATAGAAGTACCTCAGGAATCTCATAATGGCCTCAGTAGATAGAGAAAAGGAAAAGATTCAAAGTCCTCAAAAATCATCAAAATTTGCATCATCGTGAAGATCACGTTGCAAGCTTTCGAACGACATAAATGATTTGTCAAATAGAGTCGAGATGAAGAAGTTATGGCCAGTTAAATTTTGGTCAACGAGGTCAAAGTCAACTAGGACACATGAGAATTTGTATTGTTGACGTGAGTAGATGACTAGGAAGGATGACGTCAGTATGACATACTGATCACCTCAGCATGCCACATGGAAGTCCCACAGATTGCCACATGTCATATATATTTGGCATTTTCAGGCATCAATTGGACCACTAAAATTCTACCACGTGCCACCATCCAGGGGCCACCACGTGGCCCAATGATAGGTTGACACTTGACAGTCTCTGAACATTACATGTGGCCTAGTACGATGATCGATGGGGTAGATGACATCATTTACACCTGACAGTTGATTGGGTCAGACAAGACAATCAGAGGTCGACACATGGGCCAACTAGGAGGCACCATATGGCAACCATGGTTTTCCCAATGACAGCTAGGAAACTGACAATGAAAAACAAATTATGGCCAACAGACCAGACGACATCGGATTCATTGTTCAGTACAACGGTTGTACGACTAGGCAAGACTGGCCGATGCCAATTCCGATGACCACTCTGACAGGACCCTGCCCATAATAAATTTTAATTATAACCATATATCAAAATAGGTTGGGCGAGGATTTGAACCTCGAACCTCCCAGATCCTAAATATTAACAAAATCCAAAGTTACCAACTAGACTACTGGTTTGCATTGGTACTTTCGCCACCAGAAAATTATTTAAGCTCACGTTTTTTCCAATGCTAAGGGGGCACGTGATAGTATGATCAAGCATGAATTTCAATGTAGACTTTAATGAATTAATTACAGGTTGCAGCCATGAAAACCGAGACAAGTTTTCTAATGGTCCTGGGAGTGCCATAGTCTTATTGATGCATGGAGATAGTCATTTTTGGGTAATTCAATGCCACAAATTCAATGGTGTTGTTTGTTTTCTTATACGAGCAAAGATTCTACAACTTAATTCCAGAATGAGGTATAATTATCTATTTTGCCAAATTCTTTTGTTGAGTTAATAAAAATGCCTACCCATTTGAGAGCAGGACCTGAAGACTTAGTACACTAGGGACAAACTCCGTTAACAAGTTTTTTGTTCAGATTGATGCTTATGTATCCTTATTATTAAGATTTCCTTCTTTATGGTGCACTTAAGACCAATAAACGGTGCACTTGAGTGTGAATGCTTACTAAGGCCAAGAATAAATGGAGTGAAGGAACACTTAAGACTTTCAACCCAAAGATTGGTCATACATCCCAAAGGAATAAAATGGGTGAAGAGGACAAGCATCATGAACATGAGAAAAACTTCCATATGGTCTTCTATCGCATGTCATAAATGGTTGAGCGATTCTATGGAGACTACGAGAAGAGGATGAAAAAGAAAGGGAAGAAAAAGGAAGCACAAGAATATGAAAATGCTTCAGTGGACCAATGGGTTGGAGAAGAACATCCTGATCCTCCATATCCACAATAAAGTTATATCTCTTCTTCCTCTAATCATTCTCATCATTCTCATCATCCTAATTCTATCAATAAACCCTCTTTTAAGAAACCATTATTAAAACTTGACGTATATTTTTCTTTACCTATGTTTAATGGAGATGTTAATCCCGAGATCTAGATAATTGGATTCGACAGGTTGAAGTATATTGTCGTGTACAACATCTTGATGAAGAGGAAGTGAATTTCCAATTATCCTCTATTTGGTTGCAAGGAATTTCTCTCGTATGGTGGGAGAGAGAGATTCAATACATAAGTAAGTGTGGTAATATTCTTTCCTCATGGTCGAAATTTAAATCAACAATAAGGAAGAAATTTTATCCATTGGGTTATTTACATAAAGCAATGATGGAATGGAAAAATTTAAGACAAAGTAAGGGTCAGACAGTAAAAAGTTTCACGGAGGAATTTAGGAAGAAAACACTTGCACTAAACATTCCTTTAGATTCCTATGAAACTTTAATGAAGTATATTGGTGCACTTCATAGTTATATTGGTCATACTTTATTATTATTTAACCCCATGAGGCTTAACGAAGTTTGTGTTCAATCCACACACCTTGAAAGTAGATGAAATAATGTTTAAGAAGATCCCACAAAGATTCCTTCCATGTTCCCACATAATCAGCTTAAAGGAAGGTTTAAGAGAAAGGACAAAAATATCATCACTACAAAGAAGGGAGAAGGAAAGCTATCTTGCACTCATTGCAAGAGGGATGGTCATGATGATGAACATTGTTGGAAACTACATCCGGAGAAAATACCAAAGGAGTTTGGTGGAAAGGGGAAGACAAAGACTGTTGCTACAGTAAAACAAGATCTTGGTTCTGATTCAGGAGATAACGAAAATATCACCGTGGTTGGAGTACAAGATAAAGGTTCCCTTCATTCTAGTTCAAGTTCCACTAATGAATCTCGTGATGATGAAATAAAGAGGAATGAATTATTTCACATAAGGGTTGTATCTACGCATACTAAGATTGATACTTTGTTTCAGTTGGGTTCCCATGTTAACTTAATATCTAAAACACTTTTCAAAAAAATGGGCCTTGAAACAAAACCACATCCAAAGCCTTATCCTCTTAGTTGGGTATGTGACAAAGAAAAAATTAATGTCACCAAGCAGTGTAGAGTTAGATTTTATATTGCTGCAAAGTTGGTTGATGAAGTTGATTTGGATGTTATTTCACTTGATATATGTGGCATAGTGTTAGCGAGTCCATATATTTATGATAGAAAAGCATTTTTCTTTCGTCATGAGAACAAATATCACCTTACTAAAAGAGGAGTGGAATACATTGTTCGATCCCACAACATGAAGGTAAACACAACACTTGTTAGTGCAGGACAAATGAAAAGACTCATAAACACTAATAAGAGATATGTGCTCAGGGTTGTAAGAGAAAAGGATGTTGGAACATATGATGCCTTCCAAGGATGTGATCCTTCCCATAAGAAAGAATTAATTGATATTATTTCTGATTATGATGAGAACTTTCAAGAACCAGATGGATTATCTCCTAAGAGGGAAATCCACTACCAATTTCTTGATAAGAAATAGACTAATTTTTGGAGGAGATAATCCAGTACCAATTGCTTCTTGGGGCTGTACTCACCACTTCCTGTTCTATCTCATCCATGGGAAAGTATTTCCATGGACTTTGTAGGGGATTTACCAATGTCGAAAAGGGGTCATGACTACTTGTATGTAGTATTGGATAGTTTTATCAAGATGTGTATCTTGATGCCATGTAAAAATAAGGTCATTGATGAGAAGAATGTTAATCTCTTCTTTCAATATGATTGGGTCCACTTCGGGTTGCCCACATCCATTATCTCAGATTCAGATACTCGATTCCTTGGAGAGTTTTGGAATTTTTTTTGGAGAATGATGTACACCAAGTTGAAGAGGAGTACGACTTTCCATCCAAAGACCAAAGGTTAAACAAAGGTTGTTAATCGAACAATGGTACATTTTCTTTGAGGCTACTGCAAAAATCATCCCAAGTTGTGGGATGACCATATACCCTATATTCAACATGTCGTTTGAGACATGTTCTGGATACTTTACTAAGGTCCCTTTGGAATTCATGTATGGGAAAGATGTTGATTCAAATGAAGAAAGAAATGAATACACTTCCCGCAAGTTCATTCAAAGGATCCATCAAGTGCACCAAGTAGTCAAGGAGTAGTTGGAGAAAAGTCAAGCACAATATAAGGCTCAGCATGACAAGCACATGGTTGATCGTCAGTTCTAGTTCGGAGACCAAGTATGGCTTCACATCAGGAAGGAGCGGTTGAAGGGTGAAGGCAAGAAACTCAAGAATATTCGATATGGACCCTTCACTATTTTGGAGAAAAGAAGTACCAATGTGTTTTGTCTAGATATTCCACCTGATATGGATATTTACTCAGTTGTAAAAGTGGAAAACTTGAAACTTTTTTATCCTCCCATGATCATTTATCACGGTGGGGAAGTTTCAATACCTTCAGTTGATGAGTTTCCTCCTGAGTACTTGGACAAGTTGAAGGAACATATCATCTTGGACCGAAGGACGAGGAATTCACGTAGGGGTGATGTCGATTATCTTTGAGTGGGATTAAAGGGAAAACATCCAGGCAAGGAAAAGTGGATTGAGAAAGACAAGGTGAGGTAACTCTTCCATAACTTACATGTTTATTGATAAAGGATTTCGGTGGTCCAAAATCTCTCAGTGGGAAGGCATGATCCGAAAGGATCCAGAGAGGCCTAGGAATGACTCAAAATTCTCAGAAGTACCTTAGGAATCTCAAAATGGCGTCAACGAATAGAGAAAAGGAAAAAACTCAAAGTCCTAAAAATGCAACAAAACCGGCATCACCACGAAGAGAACATCACAATCTTTCCAACGATGTAAATGGTTCATCAAACAGAGTCTGGATGAAGAAGTTATGGACAGTCAAAGTTTGGTCAACCATTACACATCAACATTTGTACTGTTGATGTCAGCATGATGTCAGCAACTGACTAGAAAGGATAACGTCAACATGATGTATTGATCACGTTAGCATGCCATGTGGCAGTCACACAGGATACCATGTGTCAAGCGTATTTGGCATTTCTAGGCATCAATTGGACTAGTAAACTTCTACCACGTGGCACCATCCAGGGGCTGTCACTTGGCCCATTGACAGGTTGATGCTTGGAAACCTTTGGACGTGACACACAAACTAGTACAATGACCGACGTGGAAGATTATGGCAGTGCCACCTGGCAGCTGTCTAGGTCAGACAATGTAATCATAGGGAGACAAATGGGCCAACCAGGAGGTGCCACGTGGCACCCACAGTTTTCCAAATGACATTTCGGAAGCTGAAGGCGGAAACAAATTCCAGCCAAGGGACCGGATGACGTCGGATCCGATGGCCAGTACAAGGGTTGTATATATATATGAGAATAAGAACCATCGAGGATGGGTATGATCGATAATTGTCGATTCCGATGGTCGGTCTGGTGGGACCCTCCCTATAATATCTGTCCTGAATCGTCGAGAAATATAGAGAAAATGAAAAATAATTTTATAACCTACAAATTCAAAATTAAAGGAAATATGCCTTATTCAATCCTCCTGTTAGAGGCAAGTCTCTGCCCCATTGAAAGCACGACTATGAATAGGTAAATAATGTATAAGAACAAGTTAAACAACAAGGAAGATAAGAGGCTTCCTAAAATTGCTTCAAAATCCATTCATAACCACCATTGACTCAAGCGAGGATGGCATAAAGTTGCTCAGTCTTGGATAAACTATTGGGGAATCATGGAAGACACCATTTTCAAGAATAAGGATACTATTAAAAATATCATCAGATCATAAGTTAAGGAGAAAATGTGGTGTGATAAAGAGTTAGAGGAAAAACAATTAAGGTATTATAAGGATGTAATCAACCATAATCTAGAAGATCAAAATTATCCCTTTGTTTTGACAAGTGTAATGAAGAAAATAAGCATTGCTAAGATAAGTAAAAATTCTAGAAAGAATTGCAAGTAATCCCTTACCCTCTTAAAGAAAGAATGGGGTTAAAATTTATTTATATATATATATATTTCCAATAAATTTTAACCTCACCCTTTCTTTAAACAAATATTATATATTCAAAACATTTAAAAAAAACAAATTTTGTTGGGGTAGTTTCGAAGTTTTATGTGGCAAAAGAGTCTATGGATATATTGCATCAAGTTGAAGTGGGATACAAATAATATTTTTTCCTTATTTGAAGAGAGCATGTGTGTGTAAAGAATTAAAGGAAAAGATGACAAGTGTTAAATTTGAGATTGAAAAATTTAATGGTAAAAATATTTTTAAATTATGGAAACTTAAAATGTGAAATTTGTTAGTACAATAACGCTTGCATAAAGATTTAGACGACAAGAGAAAAAAATCTGCATCTATGACCAATGAAGAGTGAGAAGACCTGGATGCCAGAGCCCTCGGCGCAATTCAATTATGTCTTGTCAACAATGCTATGTTTAACATTATTGGATAAGAGACGATAATACGCTTATGGAGTAGGATGGAGAGCTTTTGTATGACGAAGTCCTTGACAAATCAGATTTACTTGAAAATGAATCTATACAGTTTAAAAATGAGAGAAGGTACGAAAATCATAGATCATTTGAATGTTTTTAATACTCTTATATGTCAGTTTAATAGTATGGATGTTAAAACCGATGTAGAAGATAAGGCAATGACATTGTTATGTTCATTGCATGAATCCTGGGATCATATACTTACTTCCGTCAACTCTTGTACAACTGAGACTCTTGAAATTAATATTGTTATTGGAGCTTTGTTGTTAGAGGAGGTGTAGATAAAATAAAGTCGTATAACCTCCACACTAGAAGCATTGGTGGATAGAGGTCGATCTACATAAAAGGGAGAGGATTCGAGTAGAATATCCAGGAATAAGTCGAGAAACAGAAAGGGTAAGGGAATATGTTGGCACTGTAATAAAGTTTGGCATCTTAAAAAGGATTTTTGGAAGCTGCAGGAGTCCAAGGAAGACTCCAAATCAATAGTAAATCTAGTTGAATCAGGTCCATGTATGATTGATGAAGTCTTGTTTATTAGTAATGTCTTTGAATACTATGAATAATGACTTTTAGACTTTGGTGCCTCACACCATATTTTCCCAAATAGAAATTAATTTATTTATTATCAAGCAATTGGTAGTGTAGTTGTTCATATGGGTAATGATCATTCTTGTAATACTATCGGGGTTGGAAGTATCAAAATCAAAATATTTGATGGGGCTATAAGGACATTAGCTAATGTTAGAGATGTGCTTGAACTAAAGAAAAATTTTATTTCTCTCATAGTGTTGGATTTTGTTGGTCATGAGTTTACAAGACAAGGTGGAAAAATGCAAGTATTTAAGGGTAGTCTGATGGTTATGAAGGAAAATAAGAGTGGAAATCTGTATAAGATGAAAATAAAAATTGAAACAAGTGAAGTTTTGGTGGTATCTAAGAAAGAAAGAGAACCTACTTGTTTATTTCATCAACAATAGGGCCATATGAACAAGAAAAGGTTGGGGATGCAGGTACCAGTAAGACGTAAGTTATTTTCTCACTTTCAATTTTTTAATTTCCACAAGTTTTATGCCTTTGTTGATTAGAGTGATGGGCTTAAGGGATGTAGATTGTGGGATCCTATTTCCCAGAGAACCATCACTAGCACAAATATGTACATGGAACAATCAATAGTTGTTCAAGATCGCAAATGGATATTTGTTTGCAAATTCAGGGAATCATTGTATGGCGTAAAGGTACCTAGGAAATTGTACAAGATGTTATATCTTTTCATGGTGAGCCAGCGTTTCTTAAGAAGTGAATATAGTCATTGTGTTTATTTTGAAAGGTTTGAAAATGGTACATTCATGTTCTTAGTGTTCTTTATTGATGATATGCTAAGCATTTTTAAGATTAGCAGGTTAGAGGCTCAGTTGGCCAGGATGTTTCAGATGAAGGATCTAGGAGAAACAAAACAAATCTTGGGCATAGGACTACAGATAGATGGGAAAAATGGTAAGTTGTGGTTATCACAACAAAATCCTATGGAGAAGATATTGATGTGGCTCAGTATGAACATTGTGAAACTGGTAAACATCTCTTTAGCTTTTCAATGTAAGCTTTCTTCAAGTTTATGTCATGGTTGTAAGGAAGAAAAGGTTATGTCTCGTGTATAGCATGCTAATACATTAGGAGGATTGATGTTTGCGATGAAATGTTCAAATATTTCACATGCAATTCATGTTGTGAATGGACATATGGAAAAACCAGGTGAAGAGCATGGAAATAAGTGATTTAGTATCTTAGAAGCACAAAAGAAAAAGTATGACCTACAAGGGTTGCATGATTTAGTTTGTGGTTATGTTCATTCAAAAGACTTGGACAAGAAGAAAACTACCTTAGGTTATGTCTCCCATGAATGCAAGGATTTATTAGGTAAATTTGGACAAGTACATGATATGGTGTTCTATGATGGTGGACGCATTGTGCATTTGACTAATCGTCCATCATATCAAAATGAAAGAATGCGTCATTTTGTAAGACATGTTAATGATGGAGGTGGAGTAGTCCATACTGAAGCAAGTTGTGCCAACACATTCATGAAACCAGTATTGTTCGAGTTCGAGAAGTTGAAGTGGAGTGCAGCTTCTCTTGGCTTGAAAAAGAGGTGATAAATAGGCTTGGGCAAGATATCAGGTAAATTATTGTCAAGATATTTCTTGCATTTAATATTTGTTTTGGGCTATTGAAAACCAAGAGAAACGTGAAAGCCACCCGGACGAAATGACTCCACAACTTCGGGAAACGGATTTAATCTGAAAGAAATCGCATAGCACGCACTTGTTATTATTTCTATGATGTGGTTTTGCTCTCTGTAAATAATTTAAAATGTGAAGAGGTAATAAATGAACAAAGTATTCCTTTTCTCCTGAACTTGATAGAAATTTTGTTCATAAGAATTGGGCGTTGTGGGGTTGTTTGATAGGTAATTTGAATATAGACAAGAACCGACGTTGGGCCTCTAACAATATCACTGTAGCCATGACGTCACAGAAACGTTCGTCCTATTCATTCTTTGTGGAGGGAAATGGAAATGGAAATGGAAAGGTTCTGTTCGTGCCCATGTGGATTCCGATATTTGCGCCAGGAAAGGCGCGCAACAACAGTCTAACCTGCTGCCCCAAGGACTCTTCGCATGGACCCTGCGCTAAAATTGTCGGACGCTATATACTTAGTTCCCAAACATGACGTATAAACAATACATGTCAGTCCTGAGATAAGAGACCTTTCGCCAGTATTCTGCCGGCGCTTCAGAACATTCCGGCAGTGGTCAGCAGGAACAGCGGAGACTCACAGATTCCAAGCACCAATACCCGGATTTGGCTGGACGGAAAATTTGACATTTTCTTGTTTATGGGTGGGACTGGGGAGCAATGTGCCCGGTGCCCACCGCCCCTTTGAGATTAGAGGTGGCTGTGGAAAATGAGATGCTCACAGACCTTGTCATGATTGCTTCACAAATTCCAATTTAGTGCATGGTGTGGGGGCTACGGGTGGCCCATAGGAAAGGAAATGTTGGTGACAGGTGATGCAGTTCTACCTAATCCACAGAAGAAATATGTGGTCCTTTCCTTCCTTGCTTAATCAAGTCATGTTTGAAACATTCTTGCTTTCCATAGTGTCGGCATGTGCTCGAGACAGCAGAAAAAAGAAAGACTGCGGCATTTCCATGGATCAAAAAGTTATTTTAGGTAGGCGGTCACCTTTGGTTTATTAAGGTCGGTAGGTTGGTTTGTGATATATCGTTTCTGTGAATGTATATTTAGAAATCTCTGAAGATCGGATCGATATCTCCTTTTAAACATATTCTAGATGACTCTGAACTCCGCTAACCAATTTACCATACCTTTTAGACGATGTCAATTTGGACAATAACAACAATATCTCATACCTTTTGAATCATATCAATTTGGAAAACTAAAATAATATCTCCCATTCATTCGTGTTATTGAATTTATCTCATTCTATAAAA
>ML792643.1:285364-303763 GCA_009831015.1 Picea engelmannii | reverse complement strand
CCCCCCGATATTCACATGCATATGCATATGAAACCACAAGTCTCCTCTCTTTAAAGCCAAAAAGGAGCTCAGCACATGCCTGGGCATCTCTCCCACCCTCTGTTTGTGCAGGAACATTAGAATTTACAGAAGTCTTCTGTTTTGTTTAGTGGGTGGGTTTTGCAATTTTCCCAGCTGTTTACAATATGGAACAGCCAGTTAGACCTGGACAACTAATGGCATGGAAGGCCAATTTCCAACGGATATATTTGGGCCTCCTGGTTGTCGTGCTGCGCCGCGGGAGAATATGTCAACGCGCAACGTTGAGCCGAGCCGTGAAATTGGCTGCGGATCTTTCCTTGGCCATGACGGCAAGGACTCGAACAGCGTGGCGCCGGGCCATCTTTGGCAAATACCTTTCCAGGCTCAAGAACTCCCGCTGCCAACGGCTAGTATTTAAATCCAGAGGAAATTTCCAGAGAAAATGGAGATTGGTGTGTGCCAAAGCCAGACCCTGCAAACCGAACAGTGCTGGTGACAATACCGGCAGGAAGCTTCCTGGAGCGGAATCCAGGTTGATGGGCACTACAGGACAATGGTCACGGGATAATTGCGATGAACAAGCAGCATGCACCATGGCTTCTCGGATGCAAACCCTCAGGTCGCTCGTGCCGGGAAGCCGCGGATTGGACACGCCCGTTTTCCTAAAAGAAGCGGCGGACTACATCGTGTCGCTTAAAATGCAGGTTCAGGCCATGCAGGGACTGGCGGACTGCTATTCAA
Source organism: Picea engelmannii (assembly GCA_009831015.1). Taxonomy (NCBI): domain Eukaryota; kingdom Viridiplantae; phylum Streptophyta; class Pinopsida; order Pinales; family Pinaceae; genus Picea; species Picea engelmannii. The sequence goes on along the minus strand of ML792643.1, from coordinate 303,001 downwards.
ACTCGAAAGCTCATGCTGCTTGCCATGGCTCGATATAAGGTCGCGAGATCAAATACTGGGGTGCACAAGGGTGACGAGCGTTTTGCACGCAGCAACCGGTAGTATATATCATGTATATGTGTAGAACTGAAAATATTACGCTGTGTAAGCCACGGAGCGTTTCTAAAGACATGCTTCACGTCGTCTGGAATATGCAGATCAGTGAACTCGGATGTACAATTTTTCTTTTAATTACTCGTCAAGCAAACAGTTTCGTGTATATATTCTGTCTTTGATCGTCTAGTCCGTGTAATCTGCGCTGGCTCGTTCATTCATCGAATGTAAATTCTTCTCTTCAAACAGATATCTCTGTGTATGTTCTGTCTTCGTTCAAACGAACAGGTAGGTACGTGTGATTATTATAAATATTGGCCTTTTGTTTTGGCGAACTTTCCGCACTGCACAGAAACTTCGTGATGGGCATGGATACATTGTCAGGACTCAGGAACTATAAAATGAACTTGAAAATTTCATGTTTCACTTTCGGTCTCGTGATTTCGGGTAATTTTTAGAGTTCTACCATGTAGTTGTTTTGTTTCAGCCTGATGCTGAAGTAAGGTTTGCATTTCTTAGGTTTGGATGTTCTTTTTATATGCATATGTGAATTATGTATCAGATTTGTTCATCAAAATTGGCAGTAAAATCGACAATTTCGTTAGGTATACTGTTTCCGTGGGGTGAAATGGACATTATGAACTTATCAATTACGTACAGAGTATACAGAGTTCTAGGCCTGTAGCACACTTATGTTTTCCTTGCTTTCTATGGCTTTCACTTCTTAATTTTTATTTTTTAAACATTTTTTTAATATTTTTAAAAATAGATTTTTCCATTTTTATTATTTTTATTATTGAATTAAAAGCATGGTTATACGTTTTAAAAAATATTTTAAAAATTGAAAAATAAAAATATCACTGTTATCTTTGGCATTGTAAGGGTTATATTTGTGATTTTCATCACAATGAAAGGGGTTTGTAGCATGGTACTTGAAATTTTGATGTAATAGGATACACACTTTTAGGGAGATTCTTTCAGGCATGTGCTTGACTTGGAAATGGAACTATCATTTTTTGTTGCACTCATGTGTATGTGTTTGATTTGGAAATGGAACTATCATTTGATTGAGATTGAGTTTGTGTTTTGGTTGAAATTTGATTGAGATTGAGTTTGTGCTTTTAGTTGAAGGAGGTAATTTTTTTTTTAGTTTGTGTTTGAGATTGAGTAGATGGTTTGATTGAATTGGTGATTAAGTTTGTGTTTTGATTGAAGGAGATACACTTTTTTTTTTTTGTTGTTGTGGAATGTTTAATGGTTGATTTATTTATCCTCTCTTCATATTGTATATTTTTTTATGAATTAATATTTTAGTAAATATTTAATGAAATGCTTGACTTGGTAATGGAACATCCTTGATCACATGGTTATTTTTTATTTAGTAGATTTTTTTATATTTGCTCAACATTTTTAGGGTAAAGTCCACTTCTATTATATGGTGATTTAGTTTTTGCATTGGTTTTTGTTGAGAGAACATCCTAAGTCATATGGACTTAATTGACACAGTGGTGATATATTTGATATATTTAGCATATGCACTCTTTATTTTGAGATGAAATCTTTGCATTATGGATTCTTTAAGGAGGGAGCTAGTTTTAAACATTCATTTCTATATGGATTTAGCTCTATGAATAGCTATGTATGACATGGTGTAGAATGGTTTGAGACTCATTATGTTGATGTCTTTGCTATATTTGAATTACCACTCTTAATAAAGAAATCCATTGATTCCATGTTATTTGCATATATGTTGAGGCAGGATGACATGATTTTACTTGGTTTATGGGGTCCTCTCATTACTTCATAGATTTAGTGGATTAATTTGATGTTTTTGCACATGGATCTATGCTTTGGTATATTTGATAGGAGTTTGATTTGATAACAATACATAGATTGAGGTTTTATGGGCATTCTTTAAGGGCATAATTGTTTTAAGGGTTTGCTTTGACCATTAATGTTCACTTTACAAACATATATCTATATAGATCCACTTTATGTGGGATTGATTAGCATGTTCTAAGGAGTGTCTCACATCTTATTGAAATATATGTTGTGGTTACCCTATGTTTGAAGAGTTGTTATAGCAACTAATGTAACATTGCTTGCACACTTATCCACAAAAGGGATACTTGTTTTAAGGGTTTTCTTTGACCATTAATGTCCATTTTAAAAATATATATCTCTGTAGATTCACTTTATGTGGGATTGATTAACATGTTCTAAGAAGTGTGACATCTTATTGGCACACATGTTGTGATCACTTTATGTTTGAGGAGTTGTTATAACAACTAATATACCAAATTGTTATAGCAACTAATGTACCCTTGCTTGCACACTTATCCAAGAGATTGACTTTTTTTTATTTTTATTAGTTTTGGAAGGGTTTGTAAGCTCATGAGAATATATGTTTCTACTAAAATTTTGGTTATTTGGGAAGAGTGAAATTAATATATGCACATGGTGGAGGATGCATTGCACTTCAAGTGTTTTGAAACTATTTTTGGATTCACGCACTTGTTTTTGGATGGATGTATCTTGAGGAGATGACACCTGGAACAATGATCATATCATTTTATTCATTATTAATTTTTCATGGTTATAAGTTAGTATTATTGTATTGTTTTCACTACAATTTATTATAAATTATTATTATATCAATTTGTTATAAACTATTATTATTATTATTATTATTGTATTGTTTTCCTTAAAAAGAAATATAGATTTAAATAAATCTAAACCTTAAAAAACAAATTGAATTTGTTATAAACTATTACTAATACAGTCGCTAACTCGTGGCTTGTTAATACAGTCGCTAACTCGTGGTTGGTGAATGCAGAAAGGGCTTAGTTAAAAAAACCTTAATTAACACAGTAAAAACGCCAGGTCCACAAAAATTCATGGCGCAGTGTTTGCAACAAATGATGTATTAAATGATGCCTCAACGTTGATAGGTGATTACCAGCGAGTGAGTGGAGGGGCGCTTGGTCGTGGCCCAGAAGGTGGAGCGCAAAAGGAATTCACGCATGTACAATTGGAAGGTTGTTAAAAACGAAAGCATACATTGTAAACTAGCACAAACGATTGGCGACTGCTGGTGATGCCGGCACAGAAACACGGCCACCAAACATCAGCCAGCAGAAACATAAATAACAGCTCGAAAGTTAATGGATGAAATTAGAGTCATTCATTTATTGTGACGACTAAGAATATTCTAGGCATATTTAAGCTCGTCCATAGAAAACGTATTAAGAACTAAAAGCCTATTAAATGTGTCCATTATCAATAGATGTACACCTTTCGACCTAATTATATGAATTTGTTAAAAACCATTATTATTATTGTATTGTTTTCCTTAAAAAAAAATATAAATTTGGATAAATCTAAACCTATTTTATTATTTATTCTTAAAGATAGATGAATTTAGAAAAACAAATTGAAGATACAACTAAAACTTTATTTAACAGGTAACTCTTTTTATTTATAATTATGGTTGGACTTGAAAAGATCCTTGTTTTAAATCTAATTAAATATTTTTTAAAAGTGAATATGAAAGATTTCTATATAAGTGTGATCTCCATTATTAATTAGAAACATCTAATGATTATATAAAAAATAAATCTCATAGTAAGGCAACTAGTTGTATGAGAAAATAATTTTCTATTTGTAATTATGGTAGGCTTTGTGATTTTTTTTTTTTTAAACTTAATTAAATATTTTTTAAAAATGAATATGAAAAAATTCTATAAATTTTTAATTAGAAACATCTAATAATAATGTTAGAAACGAAATCTCATAGTAAGGCAACGAGTTGTACGACAAAAGAATTCAAATGAGGTTATACCTATTTATTTCTTTGCTAATTTTATTTTCACTATCTATAATATGTTAATTTTCAACAATTTAATCATGACAGGATAAGATTTGACATTTGAGATTTGAGATGCAGTAGGAACACTTTTCACCGTTCTCATTCGTCTATTTTAACCCTTTTGATTTTTTTTTAATAGATTTTTAGTTATCCACTTTGAATAAGCATTACTTTTCACCGTTCTTATTCATCTATTTTAATCCTTTTGATTTTTTTTTAATAGATTTTCAGTTATTCACTTTGAATAAGCATTAGTTTTGGCTTCACCCAACTTAATCTATGCTCATATTTTTTATTCTTTTATTTATTATATTTATCCACTAGCACAGTCGCAAAGTGGTTGGTGAACGTCGAAAGGCAATGCCATAGCTTCCTCACATACAGTTAAAACGCACGGACCGCTGAAATGCACATAGAGCTGAGGAAATCTAAAAGTTAATTTCAAATGTGGTAATTCCAAAGGTTAATCAGTTAAACGTGGCAATCATATGGTGGTACAGTAATTTCTTAATATGATTAGGTAAATGTTAAAAAGTAAACAGGTTAATTGATGGATTCAAAAATACAAGGAAGTTATGAAGAGTAAATCACATTCATTGATTTGGGAGGACGACTAAGAATATGCCAGCATTTTCAATTGTTAGCCATCATATTAGAATTTTAGATTAAAAGGTGATTAATTGTGCCCATCTCCAATAGGTATACGCCTTTCGGCGTAACTAGCACAACAGTTGCCTCGCGGTTGGAGAACGCCGCCCAGTAAAAACCTTCAACGTAATAAAATTCATTGTCCAATAAAAATCTCTAGATTAATTATAAAAAGAATTTAATTGATACAATGAAAACACCAAGTTGATCCCCAGTTTAATTAAAAAAACTTAATTGATACAATAAAAATTTTAAAAAATAGTTCTTACCCTCTGCATGGTCATGGTGATTGAGTAGAGTCCAACACAGAGCGCACAAAACAACACGAGAGAAATTACCCCATGCACGCCCAAGGTATGGTATGATTTGAGTGCATTCTAGATAATGTCAGTTGAATATTAAACGTCCAGGCAGTTCATGGCATCAGACGACGTTTCAGACATCAGAAACTAATGAGTGCCCCCCAACATAAAACATGTGCATAGTGTTCTAAATTATATAAACGTGGTTTGTATAGATATTAATCCTCCTTAATCATTTAAACGTGGCAATTATATATCCTTACATTAATTTTATAATGTGATAAGGTAAATGTAAACAAATAAACATGTTAAATGATGTCTTCATAAATGCAAGGAAATTATGAAAAATAAATCTTACCCATTGATTTTGGAGGAGGACTAAGAATATGCCAACATCTTCAATGAGTATCCATCAGATTAGAATTTAAGATTAAAAGATCATTAATTGTGCCCATCACCAATAAGTATACCCCTTTTGACCTAAAAACACCGAAAAGTATTAACTGATAAAATTCCCCCAAAAAAGCCCTCGGCATAGTAAAATTCTTTGCCTAGTAAAAATCTCCAATTTAATTATAAAAAAAAATTAATTGATATAGTAAAAAGGCCAAGCTAATCCCCAATTTAATTGAAACAATAAAAATTTAATCGAAAAATAGTTCTTACCCTCTGCATGGTTGTGATTGAGTGATTGAGCCGACTAAGCGCATAAAACAAAACGAGAGAAATTACCCCATGGGCGCCCAAGGTATGGTATGATTTGAGAGCATTCTGGATAATGCCAATTGAATATTAAATGTATGTGGCATCAGAGGACGGTTCACACATCAGAAACTAATGAGTGCCTCCAACATGAAAAGTGTGCACAATGTTTCTTAATGATATAAACATGGCTTGCATAGATATTAATCCTCTTTAATCATTTAAAAGTGACAATTATATATCCTTACAGTAATTTTATAATGTGATTAGGTAAATGTAAAAATAAAACATGTTAATTGATGCCTTCATAAATGCAAGGAAATTATGAACAATAAATCTTACCCATTGATTTTGGAGGACGATTAAGAATATGCCAGTGTCTTCAATACCTAACCATGAGATTAGAATTTAAAATTAAAAGATCATTAATTGTGCCCATTACCAATAGGTATACATCTTCAATACCTAACCATAAGATTAGAATTTAAAATTAAAAGATCATTAATTGTGCCCATTACCAATAGGTATACGCTCCAAGTAAATATAGATAAACACTAATTTCGGCTCTCTATCCACTAATCTTTTACTTACTCTTCACATCACCTTCACCCCTTTATTGTTGATCTCTCAATAATACTATATTAGGCACAATCCCCTTATACCAGAAGAGAGATTATTTTAACTTTTAAGTGAGAAGAGTGTGTGTGTTGACATCCTTTTGAGTTGCTCATTGACTTGCATCCATCTTCGATCTAAAATCGCTTCCGATCAGGGATCAAAATTGAGGTCTTCGTTGCCCTTCAAGAGCCCTGTAGCCCTTCATAGAAGGGTTTAAAATTATTTTCAATGCAAATGAAAATTATTATAAAAAAACACTTGTGAAATTTGAAATAGAAATTATTTCTTATTTTTTCATTTGAAGGGCAAGGAATTTTTTTTTTAATATATTCACTTTTCATTGTTTTTATGACTTTATGAATTAGAAACTTAGAAATTTCCTTAATAAGTTCTACTTTTTATTTTTTATTGTTTTTATAAGTTTTTTAGTCATTTCTACTTCCCCTATATCTTAGTAATAAAACAAGAATGCCAATTTATTTTTTCTCTATATCTTTGTAATAAAAAATATCTTAGTAATAAAAAAAAGAATGTTACCAATTTTTCATATGTAAGTCAATTCAAAAAAAGAATTGCTATATTTTTTCTATAATACAATCCTATTTTTATAGAGCTCATGCATGCATGCATATTCTATTTATTAAACTCACAGAGATGAAAGATCAAATGGTGGATTTTTTAAACCCTACCAACAACGAGTGTTATGAATTAGAACTGAATTCTCTAAACACCAGCAACGACCAGAGTTGTGAATTCGAAATTAAGAGATATATTACTACAGAATGTAAATCAATTTCTTTTGTTGACAACCTTTCCCAAATTCTGGATCTTTGTTTTGTTGTAGGTTTATCTTTGTTCTCTACAATATTGTTTCTTGTGCAGTATCGTGTTCATTTTAAGGAAATGTATATTCGTATTCGAAAGTTGTCTCAATATATGTTAATGTAGCTTGTGTTTCTCCCACCAGATATAAGTGGAAGTATCATATATAAGACCGAACTATTACCTACCCATTATCATATATGTTAGCGTAGCCAAAAAATTCTTTAGAAGCAGTCAAGTGAGATCCTTATATAGAGTTCCTTAAGCTTTCCGTAAGGCGTCAGTGGCTCTTGCTCCTGTGAGTAACTGTCACTTAACCTTCTTATTTACCTTTTTTGTTTCTACAAAACTTATGTTTGGGATCACCCATTTGTGGGTTCTTTAACAGATATTCTTTAGAAGCAGTCAAGTGAGATCCTTATATAGAGTTCCTTAAGCTTTCCGTAAGGCGTCAGTGGCTCTTGCTCCTGTGAGTAACTGTCACTTAACCTTCTTATTTACCTTTTTTGTTTCTACAAAACTTATGTTTGGGATCACCCATTTGTGGGTTCTTTAACAGATCCACTCTGTATCAATCATAAATGTCGAGAAGCAATTCCTCCGCGTATATTAGAAGATATCAAATTGGTATCGAAACTGAGTTTGAATTTAGGTGTGAGTAAATTTGGGTTCATTATTGAATAAATTCTCTATGTAATGAGCAACTAATAAATGAGACATAAAATACAATTCTATATGGTAATGATGAGTTCATGATGGAATAAATTCTATCTGTAGCTAATAAATGAGATATAAAATACTTTTAGTAGTCAAGCTAAATGAGATATAAAATACTTTTAGAAGTAGAATATTTGTATCTTGAATATTTATGTTTTTTAATTTTAGTTGATTATTAATTTATATATATTTGTATTGATTATTAGTTTATATGGATTTTAATTTTAGTTAATTAATTATGATTTGTTTTAAATTACTAAAAAATGTTGGCTCTTACTTGTCCATTTCATGTTTCATGTATAAAAAGTTATAAAAAGTTATTATCAACTTATATTGTTTTATCAATGCTAAAATTGATCTGAAATTTTGGGTTGCCACTTACAGAGAATCTCCACCCCCTCATTTCTTCTCCACAAATAGACTAAGCGTTTCTTCTTCCTATCATCTAGCACTAGCAAGTATTTTATTAATTTAATTTATTTAAATAAATTGCTAATGTTTATAGTTTGTATATTAATATGTTTCTTTTAGTGTTAGTTGATTATTACTTGTGTTTCTTTTAGTTTTAGTTGATTATTAATTTATATTTCTTCTAGTTATAGTTAATTAATTATATAATTATAAGAAATCAATTCAACTAACAATTACAAATGTTTAACTTTACTCCATAAAATGAAGCAAAAAGAAATTAGTTGAATTATTATTGTGTGCAATTTTTTGTCAAGTAAATTAAAGAAAAGAAAAGTTGCAATTAATAATAAAAGAATTGATAAAGATATTATATATATACAATTTCTTCCATTTAATAAAATGGAATTTGGAAAATAAATTAGAAATAATTTGAGTGTGTTATTATGGAATCTAATTAGAATGTTTTATGAGTGAAATTTTATGAGTAAAATTTTAATTATTTTTTCATTTTCATATGAAAAGAATAAATTATTTTAACATGTTAAATTAGAAGGATTACAAATAATTTAACATGTTAAATTAGAAGGATTACAATAAAGTTAACCCTTCAGCTTGAAATATAATCCTTCCCTTCAAATTTGATCCCTGCTTCCGATCTTGCACAACTGCTGGGTGCATATGTTTGCCTTAACCTGCGGCCTTATGACGTATCTGAAGGCGCGCACATCACGCGTTTTTTTCGCCCTCCCACTACCACCTGCACGATGATGAATTCCTCCCCACGGCCCTGAGGAGAATGACCTGACAGAACCTGGGAGAGAAATTGGCGGATAGCCATTCCAACAGGGAGAGAAAAAACAGTCCATGGCACCGTAGTAGTGGTTTCTCTAGCGAGGAAGCCTTCGTCAGTATACCTTGCTGTCCTCTTCAAAGGAGATAAAAGGGGAGTCCGTGGGACTGCAATGGTCTTTTCATCAACCCAGCTCCTCCCGCTTTTTTTAATTGTTACCATCCATAACAAAATGCCTGAACTTATTAAGATATTTGGATTCAATGAACATCGTGCTAGTTGGGTTTCAAGACAAATAATCTTTTATATATATCTATATTTTATATTTAGTTTAGAGAATCTATGTGATAAAGTTTTTTATTTGTGAATCTTGTTTTCTGAGTGCTGCTATAGAAAAGATAATTGTATATGGTTTTTAAATATGTAATTTAGGAACAGTCTATACCTTTGAATCAGTTTATAATGGATAAATACTGACAAAAGAGTGGTTGGTTATTGTTTTCTTTATTCAGTGCCAATCTTGAGGCTTTAATTAGGTGACATTGAAGTGGCCACAAAAATAAGTCCAACTGAAGCAGCAACACCATGATCGGAATTACCGTTTAGTCAGCGAACAAATAGGGTAGTTAGCTCTGTTCTGATTGTTTTAGTAACCATTTCGACACAGACAACGATGGACGCTTGGAGAATATTGAGATACTTACGATCCATGTTTAATGGAATAGATTCGAAGAATCTAGAGAGTATATCACAACAAATATAATTATATAACTAGTAACAACAATTTTATAAAAGTGGTGAAATAGATTTTTCATATTTTTTTTTTCCAAATAATCATGTAATAAAAACATAATAAAAACATAAGTAATATATTAAAACATAATTAATGTATTAAATTAAATTAATTTATAATGTAATTTATTAATTAATTAACACTTTAATAAGGTAATGTATTAATTAATTAATAAATTTATATAATATTAATCAATATTGTGTTAAAGTACTATCACTAATAAAGTAATACATTAATAAGATATTATTGAAGAAACAATACAAAAATATATATTTCAAATGTTAAATGCATTAATAAATACATTATTAAAATATTAATACTTTAAAACATTAATAAAGTAATAATTCTTAATACATTATTAAAGTAAAATAATATATTAGGATAACAAATAATACATTACTACATTACAACTATTATTAATAGTATATTAATACTATTAATCTATTATAAATACATTATTTTTTTCCATGTAGAAAAAAAATTGTTATATTCAAAAAATGAATATACATGTTGTTGTTTTATCAGTCTAGCCTTGATAGGATTTCTTACAAAACTATTCTGCTTATGCCAACATACCCTTGGAGGTATTTTACAAATTGAACTGTAACATTCAAAACATTTACAGTCTTAAAGGAAAAACATTTCCAGAGGCAAAATTTCATTGCCTCTATCTCTATGCCTCTAAAGAACTCATAGAAGTCAAAGGCTCCTTTTTGCAGTTGCAAGCTTCTTTACAGAGTTCACCTTCTTTTGTGTTGAGTTCCATCAGAATGTGCTAGAAAGAAAGCCATTAAAAATTCTTGAAGGTGAGTTTGATATCCCTTAGAATTGAGGCCAGTCTAGGATTCTAAATGTTATTTTGGCCTCTTTCCCAATCAATCACCAATTGGGAATCTTTGAACACCCGAAGCCTTGTCATATGTTTTTCTTTGGTTGTTTCCAAAAGTGTCCAAAGTGTTATCAGTTCTTTTCTATTGTTTGTTTCACCGCTTGGTGAGTATTTGATATGGTCATAATGACTATGACTAATAAGAACCACCACCTTGACTCCGCATGCAGGCGGATGTCCTTGGTTGGCCCCATCGAAATATCCCCATGGGATGGTGTAATCAATGGCTGGGGGGACTATGAAACGATGTTTTCTTAATCACGGTTCTATATTGAATTCTTCGGCCTAAGAGAGAGATAAAGTTTTTTTCGCTTCCGGGGAAGTTGTCTTATCTTTAAAAACAACATTATTTATTGTCCACCAGATGTTTGTTATCATGATACATGAAATATCTACCTAAAGGGAGACCATTATGTCTTGTAGCCATGTCCTGAAGCTTTCTTCAAGAGAACCTCGATTCCAATCTTCCATGGAATTTTGTTTCTCTTTTATTAAACGTGCAACTTTCTCTACAAAGGGACGTGATAAACATAAATGAGAAGTGGATTCTTGATCTTCTTTGCATAGTGGACATTTGCTAGGTCCACACAAGCCTCTTTTGAGGAAAATGTCCAAAGTCAACAATTTGTTGTTTATAGATAGCCATAGAGTCAGTTTACATCTAATGGGAACCTTGATTTTCCATGAGGGCTTCAACCACCATTTCAATTATGTCTTCAAGTTTTCTTCAAGCCCGACTTTGTAGGCTAATTTGATCGAGTTAGAGCCATACTGTTGGTTTTTTTACCAACAAAGGAGTCCTTAGACTCTCTGTCCAGGGTAATGAAATTTTCACAAAGTAGGGTAGTGTAATAGTTCCATTCATCTCGTAGATCCAAGGGAAGATTCAAGGATTCTGCATATTTCCATCCCCCTGTACCTTTTGGTTGAAGGAAGCCAATGTTGACGTTGTTCACAAAGCGACATTTTTTTCCTTTTAGGAACTGAAGAAGGGGCTAGGAGAGTTTGTAATTATTTCTAGCTCCCATCCAAGGATCTTTGCCCAGTCTCACCTTTTCCCCATTTCCAATGCACCATGTAGTCCATTTACCAACAAGGGGGAACACTTGTACAAGTGCTTTCTAAACTATTGAACCTTCATAGGATTTCAAGGAATTTTGAAAATAGTCGGAAATAAACGATGAAGGAAAATACTTTGAGTTCATTACTCTTACCCATAGAGAGTTTCCCAAGGTTAGGTGCCAAAGGTTTCTACTTGTTAAGGCTCGTGCGAAGATTCTTAGGTTTTTTAACCCCACCCCCCTAGTTCTTTTGGTGTCGCAATTGAGTTCCATTTGAAGAGAGGGGGTCCCCCTTGTTTAAATTGTCCCTTCCGCAAGAAACAAAAGCTTAAATAATGAATGTGAACCATGACTCCTTTTGGGACTTCGACTATTGAAATATAGTAGACCGGAATTACTTCTAGGAATTCCTTGATTAGTACCAGTCTTCCTCATCTAGAGAGGATCTTGTTGACCCAAACGACTAGATGGGATTCAACCTTTCTTATTAACCATACCCAGTCTTCTTTTCTGTAGTTGGAATTTTTTAAATTAAAACACAGGTACTTTAGTCCATCAGAAAAGTTTTTCCTTTAGGCAGGGAAAGTATTCGCGAGAGAGGATACATGTTCATTCTCATAGTGATGAAGAAGGAAATAAGACTTTTCCATATTAAATTCCATTCCCGTAGCGTTACAGAAGAGGTTTAAAAGATCCTTGAGAGCACTCAAATTCCTCTGAGAGCCATGTAAGCAACAAAAGATGTCATCTACAAATAAAATGTGTATGATTGATTCTAATTTTGAGACTGCAATACCTTTTAAGAGACCCTTGGACCTAGCGTTCTTTATTAGAAGGCTGAGAGATTGTGCTATGATTAGGAAAAGAAAGGGGGAAAGGACACAACCCCGACGAAGCCCTCTAGAGGCTTTGAAAAAAATGGATGGGGCTTTATTAATGAATAAGGACAAAGAGGTGCTTTGGATACATTCCACTATCCAATTGACTATTTTTAAAATCATTCCCATTTGGATTAAGTACTAAACACAGGAAGATCCAATTTACGTGGTCGTAAGAATTTGGAAAGCTCCAGTTTCAAGATGGTTGCATTAAGTTTTATTTTCTTGATTGACTGGAGAACATCCTGAGCTATGGCTACAACATCTTGTATATGTCTATTATGGGGGAAGCCGAATTTCTCTTCACTGATTATTTCACTTAGAAAAGGTCTAAGTCGCCTCGATAGGATATTGGGGATTAATTTGTCAACTACATTGCAACACACAATCACTCGTTAGTCTTTAAAGGAAGAGGGGCACTGCTTCTTAGGAATGAGACATAAGAAGGTTTTTCTCAAAGGGTCGTGAACTCTTCCTTCCTTTTGCGATTCTCTAATCATAGAAGGCTTTGAAGAATTCCACAGTTACTCCATCTGGACCAAGGATTTTTCCATTACTCATGCATAACAAAGCTGCCTTTAGGGATGGTTCCAAAACTTCTTCTTCCAATTAAAGTTTCATTTTGTTGGGAAAGACGTTTGGGAATTTTCCAACTACTTCTAGGATTTCCTGGATAGGGCATCTTAGGGGGGGGGGGGAAGTTTGTTCAAAACAAATTCCCTGAGCTTTGCCTTTTCCTCAAAGGAAGAGACCACTTTTCCTTGTTCATTTTTTATTTCCCATATTGAGTCGAGGTTTTTTCGAAAGTTCACATATTGATGAATTTTTTTTGTAGTGTTGTCTCCTTATTTAATCCAGAGATCCCTACTTTTTGTGTGTCATTCTTGTTCCTCTATATTTATCCATTTGGCGCACTTTTTCTCCAGGTATATTATTTCAGATAACTTGTTGTTTGTTAAGGGTCCATCCACTAGGATCTTAGATTCATTGCTAGATTCTCTTCAATATCTGAAATGTGTCGGTACCTTTAGGACCTCCAAGTAGGGGGGCAAATTTTTATGGCATTTTTCAATTTTTTGAGATTTGCAATGAATTGTACCATAAGGGGATCCTGGTTCTAAGGAGAGAGTTTGGTCCATGTAGACATGACTAGTTTCTTGAATTCTTCCTCTACCATCCAATATCGGTTGAATTTCAAGGAGAGGGTGGGAGTTGAATCTCGAGGACTAGTGAAGAGAGACATGTAGATGGTATGAAATGCCCCCGAATTCTACTCCAAAACTGAACAAATCTCTTGAGTTTAGGAGGGCTTCCAAAACAAGGAAGTGGTCAAATTTCTTTGCAACTTCCTCTTCCTCAGTTCGGAAATTATGCCAAGTAGGAGAGAGTTTCACAGGTTCAATCTCCACGAGGTTGGGCTTTTCAAACAAGGCTTGAAAGAAGAGTCTTTTCCTATCGGCTCTGGGATGAGCTCCACATACCGCTCTTAGGGAGAGGGTTATATTTAAATCCCCTCCCACCACCAAAAAGGGGTCCTGAAAAAAACATGTAGAGACCAAATCCTCCTAGAAGGAGGTCTTGTTAGTGCAAGGCCCATAAATATTCACCACTAAGAAGGAAAAATTATTGTTTTTGTCTTTTAACTTGGTAGATATTGTAGAGAGAGTGTGATAAGAGGACAAAACCTAGAAATTTTGGCTCCATCCCATGAGGATACCACTTGAGAGTTCAGTGGCGTCAGTAGTGTTGAAAGATCAATTCTGAAGCCAAGGGATGAAAGTGTCTCTAGCTCTTTTTCCAGAGCACATAGTTTCTTGTATGATGATGACATTCGGTTTGAGGTTGTGGATCATTCTTTTGAGATCTAGATTCTTTGGGGCACCCCCTACCCCTTGTGCATTGAAGGAGAGGAAGACCATTTGGCCCTTGTTGATAGGGATTTCCTTTCTCTAAGGGACCTTTTGATAGTAGATTGGGTTCCTTTGCGGATTTCCATGAATGTTTTCTCTTTTTTTTTCAAAAGGAGGAATTTTCTTCCTACTTGGGAAAGAGGGAGGGTTTAGAGACAAACCATCATTTGAAGAGGCTAAGTTATGCGTTTTTTACCTCAGGGTGTATCTGTTTCCCACGGGATGGAGGGGAGATTTAGGGAGAGAGGGGGAGGGATTAGAGGGGGGAGAAGAGACACGAGAAAGAGGGGAGTGGGCCCATGACGAGGTAGAGATGTAAAAGGGGGAGCTAGAGGAAGGGAGGGAGATGAAGAAGGAGCTCTCAGGAAGGATTGAGTGGGGTGAAAGTGTAACATCCCTCTCTTGCACACACATGATTTGACTTATTCTTTGAGGACACTTGCGTGAAAGTGATCCAGTTTTGTATATGGTTGTTTGTTTCGCTTATGGATTTAGATGATTATGTTGTTGGATTATGATGTTATGTTATTTGATATCTATGTATAGACATGTGCTATTGACGGGTTCTCCTGAGTGTGTAGGACGCTCGACAGATTAACGATATTGATGGCATCAATGGACCTCCTTGGACTTAAAATCGAGTCAGGGAGTGGATTGTATATGGTTTGGGTATTTCTATTTATACATATGTGACATATGATCAAGTATATTATGATGTTTTTTATGGATCGTTGACAGTGTTTCGTTGATGGATGCAGGTTGACAATTGCTTGCTAATCAAACTCAAATAAGGAGTAAGTGGGACATGCACAAAAACCAGATATTGAGGGAGAGGTGTGCCAACAACGTTGACACAACCTACTAACACTCTCTCCGTGGCTCGAATTTTAGGTTAATGATTACCTATTTTGAGAGATCCACGATGTCGTGAAGGAAAACTGAGACAAATCCTCATGAGGGAAAACTGAGACAGTCGCTCATGAAGATTCTAAGGGGCGCACAATAAGGCAAGTTCCTTATTCCTTAGAGGCCCTTAGTCTCTCACAAGGTCTCCTGATGAAGTATTGACTACAAGGGTTGGAAAACTACCAAAATCAATCAAAGGCGAGTGACACCTTTGGAGCACGCAGTGCGTCTTGAAGGGCACATCACATAAATAAAACTTGAATAAGGGCGAGTGGCACCCTTGGAGAACATAGTGCATCTTGAAGGTCACGTCGTGATTTTAATAAAGGTGACTCAATGAACATTAGTGCCTAGAAAAAACAATTTGTTTTGACATTGTGAGACTTAAAAAAATTATTAAATGAGTAATTTTTATTAATTATAAAATCTCCTTAAAAATTCTAAGCTTAGTTTAAAAATTTGAGCCTAACTCTAAAGGGGTAAGAAGACTAAAAAAGATTAAATTATAAATTTAATAAATGGTGGGTGATGAAGAAAAAATCAAGTTACGAATTGAAAGAGTAAAAATTTGTATCTAAACATTTAATTATATAAATGTGTGCAATAGAATACCAAATTGGAACTAAGATATTAAAGGAAATAAATATAAAAAAGATTGTGGAAGCATAGAAAAGAATCTAGTCTAGTCTAACTAAAGAACTTTCCTAAATTAAACACAACTAAGTTTTAGAAAAGTGTGAGTCATTAAAAACGAAATAGAGGGAATAAAGGGACAGGTAGGAGTGATTTTAGGATGGGTGAGAGAAATTGAAATTTAATTAAATTAAATGGTGAATTTATTTGTGCAACTAAGGGAACGGGTGACAAGTGTACGGGGGGAGTAATTTTGAATTAATTTTTAATAAAACGAACTAAATGTGCAATAGAATGTGGTCTCTAAGAAAATTTCTATAAAAGAAATGGTCGACGAGAGATGCTGCCGAAATTTCTTTGATTGATTTTTCTTATGAGAGTTGGGATACCTAGCCTCAGAAAGAGAGTGGTAGCTTGACCTTGTGAGGCGAACTAGGAGATAGAGTTTTTTGGTTTTGTTTGTGTGTGGCCCATTTGTTTCTCATCGAGTTAAGGGAGAATAAGAGTACCCCTAGCGTTGGCTGAGAGGTACCGGTGAGGTGTTCACGATTAGCAAGTTGGGCGCTGGATGGAGCGCAAACGCGAAAGAACTTCTTTGACTCCTCGTCTTGGGTTACGGTATTCCTCATTGAATTAGTAAATGCAATGTATTAAGTTTAGTGTATATTTATTTGAAGTCACAATGTTTTAAGTGTTTTTTTTTTTTGTAAATTAGGTAGTACCTTTCTATTTTCTATTTATATATGCAGAACAGGCTACATTTAAATATTTATATTTTGGCCTCAACCTGCCCTTAGGAAACCAGGTCTGTTAGCTGTCTAAGTGCTTTGAAGGCTTGCCAAAATTGAAATTGTCTCTTTATCCTATATAACGCATTAACTAGCTGTCCTACTGCTACACCATGTTCAAGCTGCTGATATATAGTGCAAGTGAGCACCACATCTTTTAATATAACTTGGCGGTGGATCATGATGGTTATGAATAGTTTATCCTATTAGCCAGTTGTTCACCTCGATTGGGGTTGAAGATCTTTGTTGACAATCAGTTGAAGTGTGTGTAACTCCACATCCCAGATTGCTTGGCGTGGACAAGCATCAATGGAACACTCTGTATTCTGACATCCCCAAGTGGCCAAGAAATCTGTTGTCGCATTACCTTTTCTTTTGATGTGGCTAGGGAGTAAATACAGGATCTTCTTCAATAATTGACTTACCTCTTCCATAAGAGCGGCTATCCTCCAACTTTGGGTGATTTTCTCCCAAGGGGTACCTTGTTGCATCTTCTGAAGAACTCCAGTTACCATGGCTGAATCCCCTTCCACTATAATTCTGTTATAGTGTTCTCTGATAGCTATAATGAGGCCCTTCTTTACCGCCATAAGCTCTGCTTCATTGTTTGTGGCATGGCCCAAATCCATTGCATAAAATCGGAAAACTATTCCTTGGGAGTTGCAAAAAATCCCTCCTGCTCCAGCTTGACCCGGGTTACCTTTAGAAGCTCCATCATAATTGAGTTTAATAAAACCTGGTTGTGGAGGTGACCAATGTTCCTCAATAGTGTGTTCAGGGGGTTTATATTTCCATAATCCTTTATAAA
>ML792643.1:265155-280159 GCA_009831015.1 Picea engelmannii | reverse complement strand
ATATATATATATATGTGTGTGTGTGGTGGGGAGGTCGTGGGTACTCTAAGTGATTTTTTGTGTTTATTCTCTACGTCCACCCTTTTTTTGGTAAAACTTTCCCATCGCACTTGCTGCTTGTTTGCCGTGTTTTGGAAGAGTCCTCAGTTCCGTGCCTTTCCCCTTTTTTCTCAGCGCATTCTTATTTCATTACTCAACAATTTATGCCTCCATGCTCAACGAATTTGTAACCCTTACCCAACGATTTTCTACATGTTATAACATTGCGATAGCCCAACATACGATTGCGTTGCATTCCATTCCTTGGGTATCCAAGTCTGGAACCCTACACTTAGCCTTCCTTGAGCAATTTGATTTCTTGTGATTTCCCTACTGCGTTTTTCTCTGCGTTTAAAAAAAAAAAAAATTCGCCTATCCTATTAAACTTACCTTTGCGTTCTTTTAATATTTTCGCCCATCATTCTTAATCTCTGCATTGGATGGGGAAAACACATCCCAACAATTAACTACTTGCTCAACGATTTTCTCTTTAATCTCAACATTTTTCCCAAGGAGATTTTCTCCCAGCAATTTGAAATAATCTCTGCCTTCTACCCCAAAAAATTCTGCCCAGCGATGTGATTTTATCTCTCTGCGTTTTTTTCTTATTGATGGGTAATCTTTCCTTAGTTGGGATTTAGCCCAACGTTTTCTGTCCATTAAACCCTTGTGTTCCTTAACGATTTTCCTCTGTGAGTTTACCTGGTTATACCTACGATTTTCAGTTGGTTTTCACCCAACAATTTTACATTCATCTTGAACGATTTCATCTTAATTTACCCAGTGAATTATAATTGTTTCCTTTTTTGCGATTTTCCCTATTACTCAACGATTTCATACATCTTTTCCTCTGCATTTGCTTGCTCTGCATTACCACGATTTTCCTTGAACTGTGCGCTTTCTTTCCTTGTGCAAACTTGCCCAGCTAGGTAATATCTACAGGTGAAATTTTTCCCTTGAACTCTGTGATTGAGGTGTGATCATGCTCAACGTTTGGATACAGCCACGCGTTTTCCTTTCCTGGTAATGTCTATGTGTTTCCCACCATCAAACGTCCCTGCGAGATTCTCTATTTTTTCTCTGCGGTTTTTCCTTTTTTGTGTGTGCGAATTTCCCTCTTGTTTCTGCGACGATTCTCCCTAATTGCCTCAACGCTTTTAACTCAATTTCCCAACAAAATTCGTGGACAATGCCCAGCGACTGATATTGTTACTTCTGCGATTTTTATGTGAATAATTACTCCCGGGTGAATTCCTACTAATGCTCTGCGATGGCAGGCTTTCCT
Organism: Picea engelmannii; assembly: GCA_009831015.1. Taxonomy (NCBI): domain Eukaryota; kingdom Viridiplantae; phylum Streptophyta; class Pinopsida; order Pinales; family Pinaceae; genus Picea; species Picea engelmannii. The sequence continues at coordinate 278,835 of ML792643.1, read as the reverse complement.
CTGAGATTTTAATGAGCTAAATTTAACCCTTACAATTCCGTTAAGAGCACAATGATGTCTTCCTCGTTTCTTTGCGTTTGATTCAGTTTCTCCAAGAATTCGAGGCCTACCTGGCGTTTTAATGTTCTTGATTTTCCCTCTGTGAATTTTCGTCAGCGAAATCGCCCTCAGCGAATTCTTACTGTTCTACTCAATGAATTACTTGTCGATACTCTCTGCGTTTTCCCTTTAAATTCGCCAAGCGTTCGTCAGTAATTCACTCTGCGAATTGGATGGTTGCAACAAGATAAAAGTGAAACGCTAAGCCATTAATTTCTTAGGTCATGCATTGAGGATATTTGTCATTAGATTGTAAACGAAACCTTTAACTTTGCAAATAAAATCAGTGTTGAAGCCTTCAAATATGAAAAACAGTGTTTTATTTAAAGTACTTCATACTTGATGTTTAATATATTATATATTAGAATGTTGTAAAGCGTCGAATGCAAATGTCGCATTAATCCAATGACTTTAAAAAAAAAATCATGGTTCCGAAATTAAAGATAACTTATCGAAATCATTCTACGATTTTTCAGGGATTGCATGTAGTCCTAATGTCAGAACGCTTTATTAAGTATTATAAAATAATAGTCTTGGTAGAGTTCTAAGAAAAATCAATGTAACTTAGTAAATTAGTTTGTAAGGTGAGTGCACTCAAGATGGATGGTTCCCAAATTTGTTGCTATGGGAATGCACATTCTTAAGAATTTCTTATGAATTTCAAGAAAGTCGATGCATCCCTAATTAAATAGTTTTAGCTTTTATCGAAGCTTTTATGTAGTTAGTTATTCTTGTGCCTTAGATAAAGTTGATGTTGATTAAAGATAAATGATTTGATTTTCTTTGTTTCTTGAATTGGGTATGACTAGATTATTTGTGTATGAAATGAACTGGGTGATTAAATAGACTCTTTTGTGCCATTGAAGTAATGTTGATGTGTAAATGATTGAGTAATTAGACTCCTTGTGTGCACTGAAATTATATTGTAATGTATGATTGTTTAGATATTAGACTTCTTGTGCACAATGAACATATGATGTAATGAATGATTGTTTAGGTGTTAGACTTCTTGCGGGAAATGAAATTTAATGTGATGAATGATTGCATTTATATGGTGGGAATCTTGCGCCATGAATATCATTGATAATTGATCTTGCACTGTTGAATTTAATGGTTGCGTCATGAATAAGTTTCTAATTAATATTGCATCATGAATTTATTAGGTATATGATTGATTTAGTGACTAGTTTTCTCTTGTGTCATTACTTCAGTTGTCATGTGATAGTTCTAGATTTGTTTACTCTCATGTGCGTCGAATATTTAAATGTTGAGGTATGATTGATAACGATAATGATTACGCTTGCGTCATGATTAATTGATGAATAAGATTGATGGATTGATCTAGTTGATCATTGGACTTGTTTGTTAGTGGGATGTAGACACCTCCATGTTGCTCACAACAATCGCTAGCCCTGAGACCTTAAATGGTTAAAATCAATTGGAACCTTGGCTTGAGTGTTGCTTATGTGTCCTGGAGTTACTAACCTTCCAGGGTAGGTTGGGCGAGTAGTCATTTTATATTCATTATCTGATTGAATGTTGTTGTAAATTGCTTCAAGCTATTATGATGTGCTAAGTTGCTACACTATTTATGTTTATGTCTCGCTATCCTTCGTTGACGCGTTGATTTCATTGTTAGTGATTTACAGGATGAGTAAATGGTACTGATTTACTTATGATGGTGTTAAATAGGTGCTTCCATGATCATGTGTTGATGTTAATTTCTTAATTAAAAAAAAAAGATGCATTTGGTGCTTCAACTTTTTTTAGGTGTAACAGAGGGTTGTTACAAAAGGGGGGAAAGGGATTTCCTGGGAGGGAGGGGGCTTAGGAATGTATAAATTAATAGGATTCAAAACAATTGATATGCTTCAACTGAAAAACTCAAAGTTGAAGAAACAATTTGTCGAGTACAAAAGAAAGGCTTCCAATATAGATGTGATTTTAGAAGCGTTTGAATCTAAAACACCATTAATATCAGTTGAGGGTAATGACCATGATATTCTTGAGGAATATAGGAATACTAAAATGTATAATAATGGGAATAATATTTCAAAAGAACATTGAAGAATAAAGGATTTTGAGGATCCCCAAAATATATGAGTAGAAATTTATAAAGAAGATCTAGTCGCAGAGCACGAGAATACCTTAGTGGAGGAAGAGAAGTCACAATACAAAAATAAGGATACAATTTCATGTGTAGAGAAGTTCATTAGTTCCATCACCGACAACATAATGGTGAAAACCTATGAATTCTTGCAACTCAAACTTGATTTTCCATACTGGAGAAACAAGGATGAATTGTTTGACTTGGGAGTCATTCACAAGGAAAGCCATAGAAATTATATTGATAAGTTTAAGGAAAAATGGTTCAAATTCTATGTTTACCATGAAACTAAGTCAAATAATGGGATTCGAGACTACAAGGGGCAGTTGGCTTATAGCCAATATCAATTTCAGCAGGTGTGTGTGCTAGCCTTGCAAGCCTTACCATGTAGATTTCCATCCACGATATATGGAATATTCCTCCATGAAAGATGGATAATATTCAATATTCAACAAATAACAGTACGTTATGCAACTGAGATTCACACCCAAGAGAAATTTATTGATGCATTATTTTCTTCTTCACCACATGATCAATACTTTCTCTATGAGTTGTACATGTTTAGCTTCCTTAGGTAGGAAAACTCTAGAATGAATAAAAAACCCTATATAAGGGATATACAACTCACAACCTTCTCTTCATTTGTCTATAATCAAGTGATTTTCAAAGAGGCTTATAAATTTTATGATAGAGAAAAATAAATCTCCAGTGTCCACATCAAAGACGAATATCCCTTACCTATGATTATTCAAGAATAATATTTTGGGGTCGTTGTTGACCTTAGGATTGTAACAAGCACAAGGAAAAACTGACACCTGACTACTGAAAACTTTGAAGATAATGTGAAGCATTATTCCGTAAAATATTTGAAGGATTCCCATTAGAGTTGTTGTTGGGGATTGGGTGTAACTTGATACGAAACATGTAAACATAAATGCAGATAATTGAAGAAGAATAAGTTTTGTAGATAAAAAAAATGGGTTGTATAAAGACATCGTTATAGGACTTAAACTTGATTGTGGATTGTGATTAGAACCTCAAAATGCATATTGGATATCATGTACACAACAACGATATCGAAATGATGATAATGACCCATCAAGTTTGCTATTTTTAGCTTGACTATAAAACTAACTTCTTTCGAATTGAGAAGATATTGTCCAAATATAACCATCGATGGTTAGACTTGACTCTGTAAAATTTGTGTTGTCTAGTCAACTCAAAAGGATGATTGAGTTGACCATCCATTTGTTTGACTCATATTCAATTGCTCGGTTGGTTGATCCACCGACAAACAGTGTTCGACCACTGGACTATTGTGTGACCAAAAATCTTCTTGACTACTTGACCTACTAATGTAGAGATATGGTTGATCAATTGACTTACTGTTTCCACATGTAGGTCGACTTCCTGACTGACTGAGTCCAAGAGAAGTGTGATGAACCATCATAAATTGATGTTTAAACACCCACCCATCAACCCGCGACTCTGGAGATTCAGGAGGTTAAATTAGGTCTGTAGCACACACCCCCATAATTGTAGCTTCTTAAAGCCTAAGCATCATAAACATATTTATAAATATAACTTCAGATAAATGATTAATGAGGATGTCAACTACCTAATCAACATTTATGTAATAGAAAAGAGATAAAATGTTCTCATTAACCAACTCTCACAAATAGTCAGCATGGAACTCAACATGCTTCATCTTAGTGTGGGAAATAGGGTTGTTAGAAACTTGAATGTCACTATGATTGTCACAATAGATTATAGTTGAGGTTTCAACAGGAAACCTGAGTTCCCCCAAAAGTTAGTGACTCTAGATTTCCTATGTACCTACATGAACGATGCCACATTATTCGGCTTCTCTAGTCGATAAGGAGACTACCTTCTATTTCCTGAATGAGAAAACCAACAATCTAGTTTTGAACTGAAACAAATAGCTAGAAATGAACTTCTGATCATCATAGTGTCAAACCCAATCAAATTCGGTGAAGTCGACCAACGAATTTGAACTACGAAAATACTGGATACCAAAACTTCAATAGGCACTCTTTGTGGAGTTGTCTTTGACATTCTAGCGTGCATGGATGATATAAAATATTTCCTCCTATGTTATGCTCATAGAATTCCACTCTAATTTTCTTTTCTCAACTATGGAACAAGTTAAAATGCAAAATAATGGATCCCCTTCTCCTCCTAGCGGCCTAATATTTAATATATCCTAATAGTTGTCTAGGGTTAGGGAATTGACTTCCTCAACCCTCAATTAGTGATTGATTTTGGAGCTTCTATAATGTTATATAGAATTCACTACGTGTCTAGCCCCACACAGTTAAGTAACGGGGGTTGATGTGGGATCCACTTGTAGCATGGTGATCAATATGATATGTCAAGTTGGTGGAGGCATAACTTTCACATACGAAATTTGATTGAGGTGATTCTTGTAGCATTGGAAAGGTCTCAGTGTATGGAATATAGTCAAAGGATTCATAGTAATATTTGGAACACAAAAATATGTTGATCGATGCCTGAAAATGGATTCATAATACTTCATCAAGTTTTTGGGATCCAAATTTTCAAATTCAAAACAACTTCTAAAATGAATCTGCAAGCTGTTTCCTCCAATTTTTACACCCACAAAGAATTGAGATGGATGTCAAATAATACAATGATACAATTCAAATCAGTAATATTATGCACTAAAATTCAAATAAGGATCCACATCTAATGCACTCAATACGTCAAGATGGAACAAGAGAACCTCGCATATTATAGAATTCAAATATGAATTGGGATTTGTTTTGGAAACTGGTTAACAAATAAATTTGTTGGCTATTCCTCGAGTGTCATATTTCAATATTAGCACAATAATGAGAAATCAATTTTCAGATGTTGATATCACAAAGAATAACTTGTTTGTAAGTGTAATGATTGTCTCTATCACCAACAAACTTAGGGACAACACTGATCCAATCAAAGTAGAATGTATTGATAACTCAAATGACCCATAATAACTATATTACTAGTCATTACATTGTATTATATTCCCATAGATTTAATTCAGATAACTATCCTAGAACTTGAGCATTATGCATAACAAGATGGATAAGGAAAATACTTATATATCGAAGTTGCGTAAGAAGGAAAAGGATATTAGTAGTTCTATGAATCTCCTAATTTATTCTATTATAATGATTACACATGGACACAATATTAGGTATTTAGTCACTTCATCATTTCCTTTTTAGATATGGGTTCAAACTTCACTCTAACTTCATTAGCTAAATTTTTCAAAAATATTAAAGAATAAATGGTGGATCAATATGGATATTTGTCATACAAGAATGGATTCACATCAAATAATGTTAATTCCTAGAAAAATATACATGTTATGGATAAAACCCTTGTTAATCCCTACTTATTGAATTATTTCATTTCTATTGTTATATGTGTAGGTTGGATAGAACACTTCATTGCACCCTTTCATCATAATTGTACCCCTTCATATTCTATATATATATGAAGGATACCTAGTCTTGAGATCATAATTTCTCATCTTATATTGTATTATGAATTGGATATATTGTAAAAGGATCTTTCCCCCTCAAATTGGACTGTAATAATTGAATTTTTATCATTTTTTAACGCGTTGGATCATAACATTTGGTATTAGAGCATTAATCCTAGGTTTCCTCTTTTCCAAACAAGTCATATTAGGATTTTCCGCTATAAGTTTTTTCTAGGACCATCTAGATAGAAAAAATGAGAGTTTATTCAGAAGACATTGCAAGGTATATATGCTATAAATTTTATCTTCTGGGTCGTTATAATTTCAGTGATACATCCTGTGGAAGATATGTTGTTTGACTAGTCCTATTACTAGTCTCAAACAAGAGTTCAGGGTAAAATCACCATATCTTCTGCATACATGATTCAGATTCAAGGAGACTAGTTATATTTGAAGCAAGACAATCCATATTATTTTTAGTATAATTTTCAGATTCATGTATCAAATATTGGACATGTGGCATTCTGTACAAGTTCGCTCTAAAGAAAAGTCCAAAAAACAACAAGGTTTGGGAAAGTTATCATAACTTTAACTTGGAAAATCAAAGTTTTGTCAAACCTATGGAATTATAGAGATGGTATATAAAAGTATAAGAGACCAATATGTGAGACTCAGAGAGGCTGAAATTTCAAAAATACATTAGAAGGAAGGTCGTCCAGGAGGACAAACTCCAATTTAAGGATTTGAAAGATATGTAACTTACAATTGGCATAACGTTTTATTGGAATATCTATTTATCGTGATTCAAAATTTGTAGCACCTATTCATGGGATATTATGAAATAAAATTATGCTAACTGATACATACATTCATTAACATAATTAATGTAACAAAATTTTACTATTTAAATGTAGCATACCCCAAATCACTAATAATTGTTTTTTAGTTTTCCTTTATTTATTTCATTTCTATGTTTGTCCCTTCAATGGTAGAAAATCTTGGTACTTCATGAATTACACTCTACTACTATACTAAGTTCAAAATATTATTTTTGAGAGGAACTAAGGTAAATATGTACCTATGTATTATTTGAATCCGTGTGAAAAAGAAATATGATTTTTTCCAATAGAATTGTTTTCTAAAATTTATGGACAAGATCTTAAGACTTAACCACATATATAATTGAAGTTCGTCATCCCTTTGTTTGATAGGAAGGGAAATTATATTTCTAATGAATAATTGGGATTTCTTCCCAACACTTTACCTCTTACCATATTCTCTTCTTAGAATTATATAGTTTAGGATTCTCAGAATTAACATAATCTCAAAACATTTTCTACAAAAGGATGTCCATCTTCACATCCTAGTCAAGGATTAACTCCAAGTTTTTTCCATAAGTGTTTGGAAGACATTTCCAAAAATGTTAAGAGCTACGTTGAGATATTAGATAATACAATGGTTTTAAATGAGTTATTTCAACTATAAAAAATATAACAACTAAAGTTAAACCCTCTATATTTTTAAATACATTAGGCGAAAGAATATTAACCAAAGGAAATCAAGACCCAAGGCATTCTCGACCATATGATGCTGAAGTGGATGGAAAATGACTGAACACTTAATGTTGGAAGTGACAAATTAGTGTAGGTTTACTTCCGAGTTTAATTCTGTACAATTCATGTCCATTGTGTAATTAAGGACCAAATGCTCTTTTTCTACCACTGCGTAGCTTCTACCAACCATATAGGCCCACGTTTACTACATCACATGTATTCTTTATTTTTCTTGGAAGAAAATGTACCCTTCATTGAAATCAGGTACAAGTTAAGAGATCATTGAAAAAATGATGTTGGAAATGTAAAATGAACTTAGTTTCTTCGTTGATTCTCATCCTTTACCCAAGAAGCATTCTCTGGTAGTTCCTATCATTTATCCATTCTTCTGCAGACAAAATATTGTTCTTTCAAATTTAGTTTTTGTTTGAAAGAGGTAATCCTTTGAAATCTTGGGGAGGATGACTATATTGAACTCTAACCAAGAGATCACGATTCATTTTTCCATTCCTAACAGTCGTTGCTAAGTTTTCGGTATGAAATTTATTTTGTTAAGAATATAGATGGGAAGGGAAGATTCATAATCCTTCGTATTACCCATATTCAAGAATCAAAAAATAATTCTTCTCTAAATTCCCATAATTTTTTTCTACGCATACGTTTGTAATGAACCGACGTGGAATTTGTTTTTTTTAGGGTATAAGTCTGTATACTTATATAAATACCTAGAGCATTTATTAACATTGCCTGGATGACACTATGCGTTATATTATACCTTTACATGATACTGGATGGTATAAATTTTGTGGTTAAGAACTGGTATACTTTTATCCTGAGTGTCACTTGTCATAAGTCTATCCTAAGATAGAACCTCAAACAACATCACTTGTCATAAGTCTATCCTAAGATAGAACCTCAAACAATGATTAAGGTAATATTTTTACTCTCCCTTCATGATACATATTTTATAATAAGTTTTATGGTTACTATTAGTATTCAAACAACCATAGTATGTTATTATAAAATCATAAAACACTCTGTATGTACTCTAGAAGTTCCATCTTCGAACTGAAAACTCATTAAGGAACGACCCCAAAAGAAAACATCAGAAAGGGTCTATGTACCGTCCTCCTTAGTGAGATATAAGACGCCAAGTCCTATACATTTACATGTTTTTTTTTTATATCAGTTTCACTCTTTAATCTATATCTTTGGCTATTTCCCACTAAGATTCATGAACAAACAAACGAAGATATCCCAAATTCAGATTAATTTTTATTCATAGTGATAGTATTTCATTTTGACTAAGTGGATTCGAAACCAAATATCTCACACTAACCCCAGTTTATTGGGTATTCAACCTTGTGTAAATTGTTATTTCCTAGGATATAAATTCTATTATTATCAATATCCTTGGGTATCGATTAATGAAGAGTTCATTTTATTATTGCAAGGAAACCCATTAGAAAATCAAGGGGAAATTCTCCACATCTCTTGTATCATCATTTTCTCCCCCCTTAGCCCCCTGAGCCGCAAAGAGGCCACAGACACTAACCAGAGATTCCGTCTAGCTCCCAGCTCGCCTCACAAGGTCGAGCTACCACTCCTCTCCTAGTTGGGTATCCCAACTCCCACAAGTAAATTAGTCAAGTCGATATTTCTGCAGCATAACGTTACGTAAATAGAATATGGTCATTCTTTCTTCTTCCTCCTTCATTATATAGAGTTTCGAACTTCCTTTCTTTCCTAAAATCTCATTTAATTAAAGCTTTTTAAAAATAAATTCTTAAAAAATCATCTCTGTACAAGTGTCCCCCATCCCCTACATTCCTCCATAAACTAATTTATTTAATTAAGTAATTATCTCTATTTCCCTCACCCACCTAGAGTTACTCCTAGAATCACTCCTAGGTGTCCCCAAATTCTCTTACAGGTTTTAATAACTTTCCCTTTTATTAAATTGCTATTTCAGTTTAAAATTAGAAAGCTCTTAAATGGTAGATTCTTTACTAAGTTGACTTTCCTCTTTTTCCCTTAGGTTCCCTTTTTCCCTTTTTATGTTACCTCTTTTCCCTAGTTTCCTATTTTTTTTATTTTCCCTCTTTCCCCTTTTACTTAGAACTCAAAAAGGCAGGTGTGAAAATTAACTCTTTCTCCCCTTTTCTTATTTAATTAGTATACATTAATTTATTAAGGTAATAAAACAATTAATTCCCTTTTTAACTTTTAATCCAACATAATTTTACTCTTTTATGAATAAATTAAATTTCTTACTCCCTTCATGTTATACATTTTTATTAAATTTCTTACTCCCTTCATGTTACAAGATTAACGAAGATCATAATTATTATTTAAGTTGTTTTTATTTTTATTATTTTTATTACTATTTTTTTTTTTAATAAAATTTTTTACGAGTAGCGTAATTTAGACTTAGGCCTTAAATTTCGTTCTAGGTGACATTAATTAGGGAAATTATTTTTAAAATTTTACTTAACATGTTATTTGTCCTGAGGCCGTTCTAGGTTCATTCCTCTACATCATCAACGCGACGTGCCCTTCAAGATGCACTAGGTGCTCCAAGGGTGCCACTTTCCTCATATGTTCCCTTGCGCGATGTGCCCTTCAAGATGCACCACGTTCTCCAAGGGTGCCACTCGCCTCTTGACTAACTTGGTAGACATCAATAACCCCTGGAGTCAATACTCCGCCAGGTTAAATTGTGGGAGACTAAGGGATTCTAAGGAATAAGACCCCCATCTTATTGCACGCCCCTTAGAATCATCGTGAGCGATTGTCGCAGTCTGCCCTCACGACATCGTAGGTCCTCTCAAACTAGGTAATCATTAACCTACAGTTCGAGCCACGACGGGAGTTCTAGTAGGCTGTGGCAGGGTTGTTGTCCATACCTCTCCCTCACATCTCTGGTAGTCATGCGTGACCCCTTTACTCCATATGTGAGTCTGGTCGACAAGCTATCGTTAGCCTGCATCATCAACAAATCATGTCAGAATATATCCATATCATATCATCTAATTAGATGCAATAATATCATATTGAAAACAATCAAACCCCAATGTTACACTCCCTGAATCAATCCAGAGTCCAAGGGGTTCCATCGATGCCTCTGCATCCTCAAGGTCCAAAACTTTGCACACTCAGTAAAACCGAGTCAGTAGCACCTGTCTATGTCAATGTGGTAAAACAACATGTCATCAACCCATAATGCCTCATAGTCAAAATCAAAAGTTTTAATAGCATAATAGTCCGGATCACTTGCGAGCAAGTGTCCTCAAAGAATAAGTTCACTTAGTGTGCTAGAGTGGGATGTTAGAGAGAACTCTATACAAGAAATGGCAAAGGAGGGGAATGGATCACGACTAGTATGCGCAAGGTTATGCTGCCATATTTTTTTCTTGATTGGTTTTTCTTGTGGGAGTTGGGATACCCAGTTCATATAGAGAGTGGTAGCTTGACCTTGTGAGGTGAGATGGGAGCTAACTTTCTCTAGTTTGTGTATGTGGCCCCTTTGCGGCTTGGGGGATCAGGGGGAGGAAGACTACCCCTAGTATTGGTTGGGATGTACCGGTGAGGTCTTAGCGGTTAGAAAGAAGGATTTGGATGGAGTGCAAGCATGAGACGACGAATTTATATTATTCTCCTTTGGTTACGGTATGCATGTGTAAATTTAGAATTGTAAATTAGTTATAATTTTCCGGTATATGAATATCGATATTGATGAATATTGCAATGTATATCTTGAACAATAGTTGGTAAATTCAATTGATGTTGTTCTATTCCATGAAATAAAAGTTTGTTCAGTTTATTGAAGAAGGATTTATGGTTATGATTGTATGTATACATTCGTTGTCTAACTGGATTTCTTCTAATTCGACTATGATACTTTTCTTCTATCTATTAAATTTTGGTCTGTGTGGATTATCCTTTGCTTGCAATTTCATTTCGAATTCCCCCCAATACATTGAAATTGTTGATGAATCCAAAAGAAATACCATTATCCTTGGTGTTTCTCTTGAAAACAAACTCCATTCACACAGTAAATACATTTTGGTAGTATGCTACCCTCAACGTATTTTTCTTTCACTCAACGTTGATTGTTGAGAAAATTCCACCTTCTTTACTCTCTGCATTTTTTTTCATCCTCCAAATCTAAGTTGAACGTTTTGTCACTATATTTTTCTTTATTTAAATTTGAGCATCAAATATAAGTACAAAAGTATGACCACTGCCATTAATTTGAAATTCTAAGATAGAATAAATATTTATAGAACCGCAGAGAACTGTCGTCAAATTTTTGAGACCTCAATGCTGAGAATTCAGGCCTGGTCACTCCAGTCAACAACCTCCGTGGGCTCGCTCTTTGGTCATCTTATGGGCCTGAGCTTTCATGGGTTAATCTTGGTCAAGTAAATTGTTTTTGCGCTTCGAAATGGAACCTGGAGAGTGTAAGGGGGAAGGGTTTATCTCTTCTATTCTCCACACATTTGATGTTGAATCCCTTCATCTCATCACTCAATCGACTTCTTTTTGTATGAGAAATCCCTCTACGCCTGCCATTGTTGGGCCTCCACCTCTTGCAAATTTTTAGTAACTTATTGTAATTGACTTGACGTTTCTAGGTTCAGACAGTAGGTCCTTGATCTTGCGTAAACTTTCTAATTTCCCTCCACTTATGCTCATGGTTTTTCACACACCAAACATAACTTTGATTGATAAACATGAATAACTCAGGTTTGATGCACCAAATGAGAACATTCGGTAGTATTCCAGTAGATCCTATTCCATTTATATAGAAAAAGTAGGAGAAATTGAAAAGAAAGAAGAATAAAAAGAGCTCGACCAAACATCCATGACAATAAGTAGTAAAATAGAAATTTAGGAAGGCGATATTGTGTTGAGCATAGAAATTTCTATATGGTGTTTTATTTTTTTTGTGTTTCTATATTGTTTCTTTTCATGTTTTCCCTTCCTCTCCAAAAGTGCATGTCAACCACCTAGAAGTCATTTTTCTCCTTTCAATCTATACGTTACAGAGAGGTTAGAGAAGTGAATCTCTCCTCTTTGTGATAGAAATACCGATCCCTCCCGATCGAGTATAGATTCCTATCACTCATAATCTCAGTAATATTCCCCGTCTCCTAGAGATGAATCTTTCTCTATTTTGTATTCATAAACCACTATGCCTGGAGTAAACTAGAACATTGAATGAGATTAGTGGTACGCTTCAACAAATAAAGGTTGATCTGATGGGAACTCAGATTCGCTTGACAAAACCCATCTGTGTGAACTCTAAGTAACATCCTAGACTCCTCCTTCCTCACTTATTTGCCTGAAGAGTGGTCTGCGTGTTAAAAATCCTGCGAAGCCATTGTCCTGTGATCACCGCATGACATAAAATCTTAGGGTTTCAATTTATGTTTGACAGATGGCGCTCAGGATGACCCTTCATGGTTTTTTAAAGAAGGAAGTTTTTGGGGATAACAACCTTGGTTTTTATCTTAGAAATTTTTCTCGATGAACCCACTTCCACCCAAGTCCTTTTTAAATAATATTTTTAACATGCGTATTAAATCTTTTTGGTATTTTAAAATTTTAAAATTCAGATTATTATGTTCCAGATTAATATGTTCGAGATATTTTAGGATAATCCATGTTAGTCATCATGGCTTGATTATTTTCCACCAAATTAAACCATTCTCCAAATTTTTACTTAGAGTTTTGTGAGTGAAACTATTAAAAGTAGTAAGGTAGTCTTCCTTGATAGGTTCTTCTACTTCACAATTGAATAAGAGGCTTAATCCCTTCAAGGTATTTTTCTAGAATGGTTAGGTGCGATACAATGAGGGTTGGAGAGCGATGTAATCCAATTTCCACCTTATAAACTTACTCTTTAGCTTCTTCTCACCCACTATAACTTTTGAAGTTAGGATTTTCTCATGGAAACAAGACATGCTTCTATGCCTGTTACACATTATTTTCGTCATCCCTATGAACGTTAATGATGTAAACATATATGTAGTATTCAAAGGGGTCAGTGGCCTGAGTTCCTGAAGAAGGAAGGGAGAAGAACTTTTCCTGAGAAAAGAAGTTGCATTTTCATGTGTAAAAACCTTATAAAAAAGGAAGTTCGCAGGATGCCTATGTATTAGGGTGCAAGAATGCCTGATTCTCGCAGGCTACATCATAGCTAGGGTGCGAACAGTTCGCAGGTTGCACTATAAGCAGGGTGCGAGAATGCTTACACGTGGAAAAAATGAGCGTTTTCTTGAATCTTCTAGAAGGAGAAACTTCCATGGTGAGGTGGCATCCGAATGGTTTGGATCTTACTCGCTTTCATGATTTAGTGGGATCATCCTAACCTCCTCACATTATCCTCTTCAACTTATAAAAGG
>ML792643.1:204532-265002 GCA_009831015.1 Picea engelmannii | reverse complement strand
GAAGGACAGTTGGAAGGGACCTTACGACATCAAGGCCATGGTTGTAATCTCTCTTTCACATTTAATATGATATAGTAATATGATTCTTTCCTATAAAGCTTGTTGTGTTTTATTGTATGATTCCTTGATCACATACATACGTTTATATTGAGTTTATTCTATTGCTATCACTTTGGTTGGTTGCGTTCTTTTGCAAGTTCATCATTGTATGAGCATTGGAATGGAGCTAGGATGGCGATGGCGAGAGAAAGCAACATTTAAACGGTATGTCACCCATCCCTCTTTAGTTAGTAAATTCAATATTTAAAACTTAAGGAAAGCGTCATGTTCTGGTGTGTTTTGTTCTAGATCTAGGTGGATCTAGGGAGATCAGTTAGTGTCCACACCTACCGATTTGTCCGATAACAATGCCTTGAATTTATGTTGAGTTGGGTTGGATTACTTTGAGTGTTCTTAGAGAGAGAAGTGGTCGTCAAGTAATTGATATTTAGTAGGTGATGTGTTTAGATACCTGACACCGTGAGTTTAAACCAAGACTTTTCTTGCGTAACTAAAATGATGTAATGGTGTTAATAGAGTTGATAGTTATCTTGTGCCTTGTAGATAGATCGATGATTACTGTGTGCCCTGAGAATTAGAGTTGACGATTACTCATGCGTTAAATAATATTGTGACGCATTGCTGATTTAGTAAGTGATTAATCACATGTTGAACTTAATACATTCTACTTCATAACTAAACTAGGTTGGCGGATAATCTCCTAAGAGATTAGATTTTGTGTGCGCCTTGAATAATGATGATTATGTTTAATTAAGAAATTAATAATAAATCTGTGCATCGAGTTATGTTGATTTTCGACTTACCCGGTAGTTAGATCACACACGTATATTAAAAATAAAGTCAATACACTTGCCCCTCAACCCTTGTCATCGTTGAATGATGAAGTTTTCACGTTCTATTACACTTTCAATTTAATGTTTATCATCTTGCATCATGACTAGGATGATAATTTACTCTTGCGTCCATTAAATTAATTTCAATTGATTGAGTAGATAGATCTTGGTGAAATATCTTGATAAACTACTCTTGTGAAACACTAATGATTGTTGAATGTTTAGGTTAGTGGATTTATCGCACACCTTGAAGTCTAGTGGATGTTTTTTTTTTTTTTTTGCCTTGAAACATTTGAAGTTGATTACATTGTGCTTTAGCTTATGACTTTGTATGATTGATTTAGTAATTAATTTCTCTTACGCCTTGGATTGATGTGGTTAGGATGGGTTGTGTTTAGTTAGATTACTTGTGTGTCTTGGTTCTTGGAGCTGATAGGTCGGCCAAGTGTCATATTGGATTATTAATGATTTTTATTGTTTCTTTAATTTATGTGATTGAAGTGTTGACAATGTTTCTTTTAATTGTGATTCTCTACTTTTCGCTAACGCCAATAAAACAAAAATTGGCCTTTTTTACATCGTTTGGTTGTCGTAACGACAGGGTCATTACACCAAGAATATAGATCCAAATACTATAACATGAGTTATAAAATGGTATAGAATTGCAGGGACTTCATAAATCTTAGATTTATATGCGATGCATAAATTAATTAATTAACATTTTGAAATTTTGCATATACTACTATATTCAACTATTTTCACAGTAGATTTATATATGTCTAAGAGATGATCAATGTTCATTCCTTTCAAGTCTTATTTCCTAAAATTTTCCATATGATACTATATTTTTATATTAACAAGATATATAGTACTATAGCATGGTAATTTTCTAAATTAAACATGATATAATTCTACCCTTTAACTTTAACAATAATACTTATGTCTAATCAATCTCTACAATTTAACAAGGATTTAATAAGTAAGTGATGCATATGTAAAAAATGAAGTTGTAGATCATACATATCTGAACCAAAAAAACAAAAACAAATGGAGAAACTACATTCCACCAATTGTAGATGTCGAACAACCAAGATACTTGTTCTAGTCACCCCAAAGCCTGACTATTATTCCTAAAGGGCGAATTGAGCTCCACTCCTTAGCCAATATGTCTTTGTACAGTTTCATAAATTATTTTCCTAACATAGGAGTGCCCACACAACAAATATATCATTCCACATCATACTAAGCAGTATCCTGCCTCCCATATATGTTTTATTTATCATCATTGTGCCTAAGAATTTTCATTAAATTCATTTCGCTCGAAAATTTGCAACTTTAAAAATCCATGATTTTTAGGAGCTACTAATGACAATACTCCACCATTGACACTTGTAGAATCTTCCTCTGAGTTAAATCAAACATGTTACCCACTCATGGAATCATCGTTGGCTATTTTTAACCTGGTTGTTCCACTTGTTTCCTACATTTATTAAATTAATTTTTTTTCTCTTACATTTTTCCATCAAAGGAGGACGGTTGGAAAATGAAACTCTTGCACAAT
Organism: Picea engelmannii; assembly: GCA_009831015.1. Taxonomy (NCBI): domain Eukaryota; kingdom Viridiplantae; phylum Streptophyta; class Pinopsida; order Pinales; family Pinaceae; genus Picea; species Picea engelmannii. The sequence goes on along the minus strand of ML792643.1, from coordinate 262,548 downwards.
AATAATAAAAAATAACAGTTAAATGTCTTAATAAAATCAAGTACGAATTTCCATAAATGGAAATTATTCCATAACATGTTTAATACTTGAGGATATTACATTAAATGGCATAACAATGGTATAACATAAACATAACAAATACATGGAAACATACCTCCTCCTCCTCCTTGTTTTGTTGAAATTGATCAGTTTTCATGTAATAGATCTAATATGCTTCCAAACATTGCTTATTTTACCATTTTCCCAGAGTGAAACAACGAAATTATCCTCAAAGGAGCCTAGATGACTTCCTAGCTCCAAGAAACCTTTCTATTTCTTGGCCCTCTATACCCGTCACTCCAGGAGAAACAAAGTACATATGCTCTAAGAAGACCATCACAAGAAATATATCTTCGAATAATTATCCAACCTCTCATCCTCCTCTTCCATGCATCACCCCTTCCTATTCCTGGTTATCATTTTTCCATACCCACTTCCCCAAGTATCCTCAACCACCACCATTATTAGCCATTAACCTCCCTTATCTAGATATTTTGGCAAAAGTTAAAATAAATTAAAATATAAATGAATTAAACATAAAATAAAAATAAATAAAATACAAAGTCTTTCTACTCATGCTAGTTTATAAATGCAACTTGAAAATTTTCCCTAATGTATACGACAACCCACCATACTCATTTATTTAATCATAACAACCATTAATCAAATTGAAAGAACATATTTAAGTCTACTAGAATTTTTTGCATGCAATATAATTTATATAGTTATTAAATCATTTAGTTAAATAGTTAATAATCTACTTTCATAATTAACACATTAATTAATTCTACTAGTACATGTGTAGGCTATCTGTGTGTATCTAGCAGACACATAACTTATGCATGTACTAATTATAAACAACCACCGCCTCTACTGCATAGTTCTTGTATGATCACGCTAATGCATGTAGAACAATAGATCAAGTAAATGAATCATTTAATAGTCTCAATGAACAAAATTACAATAATTCATCAATAACACATTATCACACTTAAAATATAAAAGGGGAATTAAAAAATGGTTTTAAACATGGTAGGAACCAAGTGAGTAAACAATAGTGGAACATAAAATCCCAAATCAATATTCTCTACTAACATCGAAGAATCTTGATCTCCTAACCTAATTCCATCTTCCATCTTATCCTTTCCTCTTCTACACTAAGTTGTCCAGTGTCAGCTATGTTGACCTAAATCCAGATAGAAGTTGCAATAGGAAGTGTCATACATATTTACCAAGCTTTCCGAATAGACAACTAGCAGGATCACCATCACACGTCTAGGGGAGCGTGAATTCACACAACCCTCCCACAACTCCAGGTTTCGAATGATACATGGTGCGAAATATCTCCACCCCTCCTAGTAGAACTATGGTCAACACACTAAGCCATATTGTGAAACTATTGTTCTTAAAGTCACATAATCAAATGACCACTCTCGATAAGTTGTGCATCCTATCAAAATCACACTTACAATAAATCATAACAATATTTTGAATAATAAATTAAATAAGAAATGAAACTTATAGAATACACTATATTATCGATATGTACAAAATCCAAGTTACCTTAGTATTACACTCGTTTGGCTATCACATAGCTCATCAAACTGTAGGTTCGTTCACTAATAACTCATATCCATGGATATACACCACAATTTCATATAAGAATCCATATCTATATTACCATTCAATTAAGAAATGTATGTTTATTTTTATCATTCCTTACATCTATTGTACATTTGAACAACATAAATTGAACTAGTATCCATGTACCAAAATTCCATATTTAAATTTACATGTTTAACCAAATCACATAACGATAATCATCATGAACATATAGTAGTAAAAAATAATACTATGCAACACACACATATCTCTAAATGTACACCTCTCTCATGTCTGTATTAGTCTCACCGAGTCCAAATAATTACTAGCAATGAATTACTATGATGATAAAAATCAAAGTTCTAACAACCTAAGGCCAAAATATGGGGTGTTACAAATAATAGTGGTGGTTGAGGATACTTGGGTAAGTGGGTATGGAAACATCATAAATAGGAAGAGGAAGGGGTGATGAAGAGGGGAGGAGGTTGAGAGGTTGGATAATTCTTGGAAGAAATATTTCTTGTGATGGTCTTCTTAGAGCATATGGGCTTTGTTGTTCTTGGAGTCACAGGAACCGAGGGCCAAGAAACCAGGTTTCTTGGAGTTGGGAATCAAGTTAGGCTCCTATTTGGCTTAGAGGACAATTTTTTTGTTTCACTCTGGTAAAGTGATAAAAGAAGGAATTTTTTGAAGCATCTTAGCTCGACTACATGAGGTATTTTTTTTGCATGTATTTTTTATGTTTCTTCTTTTCCATTTTTATTCTGTTTAAGTAGTAAAATTCTGTTACATCAATTTTTTTAATGCATTTATGTATCAATTAGCATAGTTTTATTTCATAACATCCAATTGATAGGTGTTACATTTGGTATCAAAGTATGTGTTTAAAAACTCGGACCCTAAGGGTCGTGGAGTGTCAAAGGTATAAAACAAGTACTTAACATGCACTTCTCTAGAAGTATCATCCCCAAATTTAACCATGGTGTATGTAGTGAATCCAACTTCACAACATTCTCAAAGTTTCATTGTGGTTAAAATCTTTGTTCTGGTTTAAATGTTGTGTTTTATTTCACTCAAAGTTTATCTCTGCATTGTGTATAAATTTGTGTAATTCCACTCTAAAGATAAATTTGTATGTCTGTATTATGCGTAAAAAATTAAACTCTGAAAATTTTAATTCTCTAGTTCTTAAAACTCATGCAAATCATTATTCTGTATATGTTGATTGTATACTTGGTCAAAGTAAATCAAATGTTGGTGTCTTTAAAATCAAGCTTGGAATGTTGGTCTTTTATACATGGACGTTCTGGTTTAAACCCCAACGACTGGATCCCTAAACCATGTTCTTATCTGTACCATTATTGCCTGTTGTATAATTCTTTACGCCTTGATCTCTAAGCTAGAACCATTCTCCTCAAATGAACTATCTATAAACTTCGTATTGTAGTTCCTTGACGAATAACCTATCACCATTCCTTAACGTATTTATGTAACAACATTATATATTTTTGTGCACATATATTCCTTGTAGTTTACATTTATGCAGGATACAATAGTTGTCCACATATATAATCCCCACTTATACAGGAAATACCAACCTGAGTTGGATTTAGTAGAATATCTATTTTCTGTTGGTGTTTCTATTTTTGATTCATTGAAGAGTCCAGCTTGTAAAAATTTCAGACATTTCAATTATTTAGGTCCAAAATGAAGTAGAAATAGAATGCATGATTTTTCATCCTAGCGTTCCAATTGTAAAGGCTATAGTTTTGATAAAATTTGGATGGATACACTTGTTCCATAACGAAGCAACAATGGTTTGACTATCGATATTTTCATTCCAAAACTTGCCCACATTTTCCTTGTCTAAACAACATTCGTTTTGTCCATTGGAGATCAAGGAGCTCTTACAAAATGTGCCAATAGAGAACTCAGGCAATGTCATCTTAATGAAATCAGATATTGATAGAGAATATTATAACTTTGCAAAATCAAAACTAGCTCCTTTGAACAACAATTGTGATAACCAATACCTCAAGTAAGAGCCTAACCAGTACCTCAGAGGTCAGAGTTTGCGATGATGATCGATATCAAAGTCCTATAGTTGATTTTCCAATGAATGCCAAACGATGAGATATGTGAAGATTATTTTCTAACATACCAAAATCCTTTCTAGTATAGCTGGAGTAAAGGACCCACCGACACCACGCATTGGTTATAGCATGAGAAGGTGGTTGACCTACACTCAAATATTCCTTAATCCGATTAATAAATAAATAACTAAAAAGCTCTCGAAATTTCTATTCCTCAGATCAGAATTCGACTTGAATGATGTTAGTGTATTCGAATTGAATGATGTTAGTGTATTCTGACGGTTTCACAACCCTGCCAAATTAAACCATGGGAAAAATACATAAAGGAGGATAGTCAGAGTGCCCATCCCACTGTACCTAAATTTTAAATATTTGTTTTCTCAAAGAATTTCATTTTTCTTCCAAATGGATTGTAGATCATGATTCATCTCATTAATACACAATGTCATCTGAGCCCGAGCTGAAATGGGTTCTTCATTGGAATAGAAGGGAGTAATGGCACACTCGTGACTTAAGGTAACTCGAGCCAATCTAGATATGCTGGTTGAAACCATAGAACTGGTAAGTCTAGGAGAGGATGGATGCATAAAATAAGGCATCCTCTAGATGTTAACATCTAATAACTGTTGTACATAAAAATCTTCAAAGTAGGTATGCATGGGAGAGGATGGATGCATAAAATAAGGCAAACATCCTCTAGATGTTAACATCTAATAAACTGTCTAATAAATGTTGTACATAAAAAACTTCAAAGTAGGTATGCATAGATAGCAACATGACTGACAAGAACTATCCCATCAACCAGTGCCTTGCACAGCCAAAACGTTTCTTCTCCTACTACCTTCACTCGAAATCCATTTGCAATCTTGTCCCAATATACACATATCAGTAACAAGAGTTCTCGGCTCAAGAACATAAATTCTATAAGCCCAAACTCACAATGCTATTGCTTTTTACTTATTTCCGTACTACAAGTGACAATAGACATGTATAAGGGTGCTCTGTTATTGAAAACATAACTCGATAAACCCCAAACCTACAATCTTTTTAATATGAGTCATGAATATTCTACAATAGTCATGGAAACAAGAACTATTGAAAACTTATTTTTCATCAATTCTTTCGTGAAAAGGAAATATAAGATACTTTAGATTTTGCAATCGGTACAACTTCTACTATTTATTAAACAAAGCTGTGGAAGGTTCAAAAGTAGAGCAAGCAAATACGCTGGTGAAGGATTGTTGTATACAATACCGTTTTAATTGCATTCTTCCATGTAAGATATTGAACACCATTATCACATAGAAGAAAACTTCCATCACATTGGATATCACTGATTTTCATATTATTGATAAATTCCAAAAAAAAATCTTGTTCATTTTATCTCAAAATAATTTAGGATTGTTATTATATGTACAATACAAATTTCTTAAAAGATCCCATCTCCAAGAAATCTAATGTAGGTCAGCGATTTAAAAAAAACATAAGCCTCTCACAAATTCTCCTCTAAATAAATTGGCATCTTTATTTTTGGATTGTTGTATAAAGAGGGAGTTACAAGCGATGCTATCATGTGGGATGTTCACTTTTTAAAGGAATATTGTAATGCATAAATAATAAGTATAAATTATGATAAATAAGTGTATTATATAATTTAATGGTAAAGAAAGGTAAAAATAAAGGTTAGAGAAGAGTAATATATATAAAAAGCATGTATATAATGAAAAGGAAATAGAAGTAATGACGAATAAAATATATCAATTATATGAAGAGCATAATGCAATATGAATAATAAAAGAATGGAGGGAAAAAGACATGTGGCAGGATTGAGAAATGATATGATTATGTAAGACTGATGAAGTCATGAGAAATACTAAAAGAACACTAATAATAATAATAAAAAGAATAAATTATAAAGAAAGTTATCATTACAAATAATAAAGTAATGAGTAAGGGATGTGGTAATAAGATGTATAAAACATATAATGAATATAAAAATTATGAAAATCAAATAAAAGAGTAATATCACAAAGTTAAAATATATATATATATTTTTAAAGAAAAGAAAAAAAAAAGAGAAAAGTAAAATAATAATAATAATAATAATAATAGTAATAGTAATAGGGAATAACAAGTAAGCTATAATAAAGGTGTAAGTATAATTATGAATGACATACTTGGAGTAAGGAGATAAAGAAGGAAATGTTATAGATAATAGAAGATGTAGTGAAAAATACATGTAGTAATGAATATCTAGAGAGAGAGAGAGAATGAACAATATAATAGTGTTAGTAGAATGTGTTAGTAAACATGGTGCACAAAAAAATGTAAACATACAAAATAAGTTGTCAAGGTATCAAAAAGGAACATAAAGAGATGAAGAAAAGTGATTATGAAAAAGGAATGTAAAAGTAAAGGTAATAAATGTTAAATAAGGAAGTAGAGTAAGGAAAGAGTGAAAAAGGTGATTGAGGGAAAGTGATAATGCAAAAATTATTATGTGATAATTAAATGGTAAGGAAAATAAAATAGTAGAAAATATAAATAAGAAAACAAATAGTAGAAGTTTACAAGTGATTATAAAAAAGGAGTAAATGAGGGAGTAAGAAAAAAAAAATTAAAAAATGAAGTGGAGTGGAAGGAAATAACAAAACATTAAGTGACAATGTCACATGAGAATCATTTAGCATATCATAGTCAATGTTCTTAAGCATGGAAAAAAAAATTGTGCTCATCTCATCAGTGAGTGCATGTGTATGGTTAAGATAGAGTGATAATCAAAGTCAATAAAGATTGTTTATAATTATCAAGGTATCCTCGGTGGATTGCATGTATGACTTAATGGAATTTATATCTAACTAAATTTAATATTCACTTAATCAGAGAATCGATGATGAAATAAGGTTCTATCTAGAAGTCGAACTAGTAGAATACACTTTAACTATGGGGGTCCTATATGGAACTGAAGAAGAATAAATCAATACAGAGAAGTGTGTATTTCATTTAGTTAAATTACAAGTGATAATAAAATAGAGACTAGACACAATAAGGTTCTTGCTAAATAGGGGTATATGCAATCAATATAATAATAGGCTCAACAGATTTTCCATCAAGTAAAGGTCTAGTGGGACTATTATAGCATAGGTTTTGTTATCAATGAAGACACATAGGTGTATCATTATGTTTTTATATTATGAACAACCATAACTTCGGGATGAAGTTTCTTGAAGGGTGGTTGTATGTAACACCCCATATTTTGGCCTTAGGAAGTTAGAACTTTGATTTTTCTCATCATAGTAATTCATTGCTAGTAATTATTTGGACTCAATGAGATTGATATAAACATGTGAGAGGTCTACATCTAGAGCTATGTATGTGTTGCATAATATTAATTTTTACTATTATATGTTCATGGTGATTATCTTTATGTGATTTGGTGAAACATGGAAATTTAAATATGAAATTTTGGTGCATGGATACTAGTTCAATTTAAGTTATGAATGCATAATAGATGCAAGGAATGATATAAATAAACATCCATTTCTTAATTGAAATTTAATATAGATAGATATTCTTATATGAAACTCGATTGTATATGTTTCGATATGAGTTATTAGTGAACTAACCTACTATTTGATGAGATATGTGATAGCTAAATGACTGTACTACTAAGGTAACTTGGATATTGTAGACATCAATAAGATAATGTATGCTATAAGTTTCACTTGTTATTTAATTTATGATTTGAATTATTAATATGATTTCTGGTAAGTGTGGTTTTGAGAGGATGCACAACTTTCCTAGAGTGGTCATTTGATTATGTGACTCTAGGAACGGTAATTGTAGAGTATGGATCATGGTGTTGAGACTACTTTTATTAGGAGGGGTGGAGGTATTTCCCACTGTGTATCCTCTGAAACCGAGAGTCATGGGAGGTCTTTGTGAAGTCACGCTCCCCTAGACATGTCATGGCGAATTCTAGTTTCCTATTGGGGAAGCTTGATAAAGATGTATGATGCTTCTTCTTAAGGGTTTTATTTGTTGTTAGGTCAATATAGTTGACGCTCCAACTTAGTCCAATAGAGGAAAGGATAATATGGGATATGGAAGTAGGTTAGGAAGGAATGATGCTTCGATGTTAGTAGAGAATATTGATTGGGGATTTTATGTGCCACTATTTTTTACTCACTTGGTTTCTACCATGTTTAAAACCCTCTTTTGATTCCGCTTTGATATTTAAAGTGTGATAATGTGTTATTGATGATCTCCAACTTAGTCCAGTAGAGGAAAGGATAATATGGGATATGGAAGTAGGTTAGGAAGGAAGGATGCTTCGATGTTAGTAGAGAATATTGATTGGGGATTTTATGTGCCACTATTTTTTACTCACTTGGTTCCTACCATGTTTAAAACCCTCTTTTGATTCCCCTTTGATATTTAAAGTGTGATAATGTGTTATTGATGATCTCCAACTTAGTCCAGTAGAGGAAGGGATAATATGGGATATGGAAGTAGGTTAGGAAGGAAGGATGCTTCGATGTTAGTAGAGAATATTGATTGGGGATTTTATGTACCATTATTTTTTACTCACTTGGTTCCTACCATGTTTAAAATCCTCTTTTGATTCCCCTTTGATATTTAAAGTGTGATAATGTGTTATTGATGATTTTTTTTTAATTTTGTTTGTTGATATTCTTAAATGATGCATTTACTTGATCTTTTGTCCTACATGCCCTGGTGTGGTCATACAAGAACTATGCACTAGAGTCAGTGGTTTTTTATCGTTAGTAAATGCATAAGATATATGTCTTCTAGATATGCACATGTACTAGTAGAATTAATTAATGTGTTAATTATTAAAGTAAAATATTAATTATTTAATTGAATGGTTTAATGACTATGTAAATTATATTGCATACAAAAATATCTAGTAGCATTAAATGTCTTCTTTAACTTTGATTGATGGTTGTTATGATGAAATAAATGAGTATGGTGGGTTTTCATGTACATTTGGGAAAGTTGTCAAATTGCAGTTATAAGATAGCATGAGAAGAAAGACTTTACATTGTATTTATTTTTATTTTATGTAATTCATTTAGATTTTAACTTATTTTATCTTTTCTCAAAAAAATCTAGATAAGGGAGGTTGATGTGTAATAATGGTGGTGGTTGAGGATACTTGGGGAGGTGGGTATGGAACCATGATAAATAGGAAGAGGAAGAGGCGATGAAGGGGAGAGGAGGTTGAGATATTGGAGTATGTTGAGAGGTTGGATAATTCTTAGAAGATATATTTCTTGTGATGGTATTCTTAGAGCATATGTTCTTTGTTGTTATTTCAGTCACTGACATAGAGGGCCAATAAACCGAAATCTAGGAAGTCGGCTAGGATCCTAGTTGGCTCTAAGGATAATTTTTTTGTTTCACTCTAGGCATGTGGTAAAAGAAGGAATGTTTGGAATCATCTTAGCTTGACTACATTACATCTGATCAGCTTCAAAAAAACAAGGAGGAGGTACTCTTTTTCATGTATTTGTTATGTTTATGTTATTCCATTTAAATAGTAAAATTTTGTTACCTAAATTATTTTAATGCATGTATGTATCAATTAGAATAATTTTAGTTCATAGAATCCCATGGATAGGTGCCACAAAATTTGTGATTAAGAGGAAATACAGGAGCATTATTATTTTTATCCCACATGGCTCCAAAAATAATCTCAATGCTAATTAAACCTCCTAAAAGATCACATAGAACTTCAGAAGAAAATGAATATTTCAAAAAAATTCTATCCCAATTAAAGAACCAAGTTGATGAAATTAGTAGTATGTGGAAACTAGTGGTTTTATCACTTTCTCTAGAATCCATACAAAGGAGATGGAAATTGATATGGAAAAGAAGATGATTCAAAATCGATCAGGAACATTGGAAAATAAGATGAATTAAAATAAGAATGACATGAAAAAAATGATGGATGAAAATAAGGAAGAGATAAAAAGAAATATGGAAAAAATGGAACAAAAAATTATGGAATCCTTAATAGGGAGGTTACCTAAAATTGATAAGGTGTTTGAAGGGAGACATGAAAATAAAAGTAATATCCATGTTGAATAAGCTTCCTTCAAATGGATTCAACTCTAATAGTGGAGTTAATTATGGTGGGGGTCCTAAAGTCAACTTTCCCAAGATTGAATTAAAGAAGTATGATGGAACAAAGGTCTTTATGTAGGTAAAACAAATAGAGAAATATTTTGAACTACATAATAGAAAAAGATTCACATAACCACTTTGCACTTTCAGATAATACCATATCAATGGTATCAATGGGTAGTTAAAAGTAAGTCCCCTTTTTATCATTACACTAGGGGTTTATTTAAAAGAGACTTAGAAGAACAATAAGGGAGAGTTTGCGAACATGACTACTTTAGTCATTTGACAAGAATCAAGCACTTAGGTGACAATGAATATTATAATTTAGAATTTTAAGTATTGGCCACAAGGGTGGATGCCATAAGTGATGAACAATTGTTGTAAGGCTACATGGATGGAATAAAACAATACATTAAACATGATATTTTCTTAATACATCTTGCAAATATTATGAATCCTATGAAGTATGCTCATCATATTCAAGACAAGAATAATGATACATATGAGTCTACCATTGGAGCATGCATGAGAAGCATATGTCGTTTTGGGGTTCATAAGACAACTATACCTCAACTGACAATATTGACACCTCAAAATATGGATGGAAGAAGAGAAACTGTAATTTTCTTCAACTATGATAGAAAGTACAGGAAGGGCCATAAATATGGTGAGAAGAAATTATTATACATAGACTGGGAAGAGGAAGAAGATTAGGAATTGGAACTGTCACAAGATCTAGATCAAGAAGAGATGACTCCAACAATATATTTTCATTCATTGGCCGGAATCAATACTCCATAAACCCTCAAGATACAAGGATACATCAAAAAGAAAAAGGTAAAAATATTGATTGTTTCTGTTAGTACTAATAATTTTATCAATTACATAGTATAAAAATATCTCAATCTGTTTGTATATCCCACACCCAAGTTTCAATTAATGATTATAGATGGAGGTACCATAAATTGTTCAGGAAAATTCCATAGTATTAATCTCAAAATGGGGTAGTATTTTTTGGAAAGATCCATGATTTCCATCCAAATGGGTGGTGGCAATGTTGTATTAGCAGTCCAATAGTTACAAGCATTGGGAATAGTGGCCCTTAATTTTTAGGATCTTTTCATGATATTTTTATGTGTTGGAAATTAAATTGAGCTTACAGGTATCCAAGGGAAACCCTCTAAAGTGATAATCTCTAATAGCATGACAAAATTACTCAAAAAAAGACACCATGGTGTAATTGTACAATTGTGCTCACTTGATGTTAAAACATCTACATCCTCCACTCCATTAGATATACAAATAGTTATCAACAATCATTCCAAGGTATTTTGTGAAATTACTAAAGTTCTTCCACCTACTCGAGATCATGACCATGATATTCATTAGCAACCAGGAAGTGTACCACATAACATTAGGACCTACTGATATCCATAACCATAAAAGAGTGAGATTGAGTGCATGATCTCAGAAATGTTATAGATTGGCATCATTCAACCTAGCCAAAGTTATTTCTCTTCACCAGTGGTGTTGGTTACAAAAAAAGATGGTTCATGGCATATGTGTCCAAATTATAGAAAACACAACAAAATGACCATAAAACATAAGTTTCCTATTCCTGAAATTGATGAATTATTGGATGAATTGCATGTGGAGAAAAATTATTTACTAAGTTGGATCTTCATTCTGGATATCATCTAATCAGAATGAGGAAGGACGACATTCCTAAAATAGATTTTAGAACACATGAAGTTCATTATGAGTTTATGGTCATGCCATTTGGACTTACTAATGCACCTTCAACATTTCAAATCTTGATTAAATTTATATTCAATCCCTTCCTTAGAAAATTTATGTTAGTTTTTTTTATTACATACTAATCTACAACAAATATTGGGAAGACAATGTACAACATGTGGAAAGAATATTACAATTGTTGGAAAATAAATAAATTTATGCAAAACCTTCCAAGTGTTTTTTTGGGGTTCAAGAAGTGGAATATTTGGGTCATATTGTATCTCTTGAAGGTTTAAAGGTGGACCCTAAAAAAATAAAGTTGTGAGGGAATGGAAAATTCCCAAAACCTTGAAGGAAATTAGAGAATTATTACGATTGATAGACTATTACCGCAAGTTTGTAAACAACATTGGTGAAATAGAAACACCTCTAACAACATTATTAAATAAGGAATCATTTTCTTGGACCAAAGAAGAAAACAAAAATTTGGAAAAACATTAGGAGGCTATGTGTACAACTCATATCCCGACCACACTTAACTTTAAAAAGTCATTTATTGTGGAGTGTTATGCCTCAAACAATGGATTTGGTGAAGTATTAATGCAAGAAGGAAGGCCTCTTGCCTTTGAAAGAAACCAGCTTAAAGGAAAAATATTATTCAAACCAATTTATGAAAAATAAATGTTCACCATACAACATGCATTTAAGAAATGGTGCCCTTACCTAATAGGAAGACATTTCAAAGTAAAAAAAAATCATGATAGGTTGAATTACTTCTTGGAGCAATCATTGTCTTTAGAAAAGAAACAAAAATGGGTTACAAACATGTTGGGTTATAACTTTGAAATCATCTACAAAAAAGGAAAACATAATGTTGTAGTAGAGGTCCTTTCAAGGAAAGAAGAAGAAATGCTATTTCTATTCCACAATTTTGATTGAGTGGAGGAAGTAAGTATAGAATGGAAGGAATATCAAGAGGTATGAAAGATATTTCAACAAACACATGAGAACCATATTTCAGTAGATAATTTATATGGAAGAATGATTTTCTATGGTATCATTATCGCCTTTATTTATGTAAGAATTCCCAATTCAAATTGAAGGTCCTTATACAATTGTAGACTTCTCCTATAGGAGGACATTTAGGATTATAAAAAACATACGACATGATGAAGAAGTATTTTTTCTGGAAAGGTCTTAAAATTGATGTTCAAAAGTTTGTGTCTGAATGTTTGGTCTTCCAATAGAATAAGGGAGAGATAGTCAAGATGTTAGGTCTCCAACAACCATTATCTATACCAAGTCAACAACGAGAAGAAATTTCAATGGATTTTGTTACATGTTTACCCAAAACAACATAAAATATTTTCTTCATGGTAGTAGTGGATCGACTCCAAAATTATTTCCATTTTTCCTCTCTTTCTCATCATTTTAAACCACATACAATAGTTTCAACATTCATGAAAATAATTAAAAAGCTACATGGAGTCCCCAAGATTGTTTTAATTGACAGAGATCCAATTTTCACTGGAAATTTTTGGATTGAACTATTTTCTTGTTTGGGTACTCAATTTTCTCATAGCTCATATTATCACCCTCAATTAGATGGGAAAACTTATATTGTGAATAAATGTCTAGAAGGATATCTTATTTTCTTGGTGTCTGATAAAAATACATAATTGTTCAAGTGGTTTCCCTTGGATGAATGGTTGTACAACACATCCTTCCATACTTCAACAAAAATGTCCCCATTTATGCAACTTTATGGACATGATTCTCCATCCATTACATCACCCTTGAAAGGGGATAAAAAGGTTCAATTATTGGAGGACCATATAGAAAACCAATAAGATCTCCTCAAACTATTGAACTACAACTTGGTTGTGGCACAAAATAGGATGAAACAAAAAGAAGATCAACATCGTAGTGAAAGGGAATTTGAAGTGGGGGATTGGGTATTTCTAAGGCTACAAATAGAAAAACATATGTCCCTCAAGAAAAAAAAGAAATACAATAAATTATCACCCAAGTATTAGGGCCCCTATAAGATTTTATAAAGGATTGGAAGTATAGATTACAAATCGGAGTTTCCTCCACCTTCATGTGTACATTCAATATTCCATGTTTCTTTATTAAAGAATGTCATCAACAAAAATATCCTAATTCAAATTGGTTTACCAGAGATCAATGAAGAATTGAAAATCATGCTAGAGCCATAAACAATCCTTAAAACAAGAATTGAGCAGCTGCAAAATTGAACAATTACAGAGTACCTCGTCAAGTGGAAGAGCCTACTAGTGGAAGAGGTGACATGGGAAGATGAGTTCTTCTTGAAGAAGCACCTTAGATTAGTCAAGTCTTGAGAAAAAGACTTGTCTGAAGGGGAGGGGCATGTTAATCCCTAGAAAAATACCCATGTTATGTATAAAACCCCTTTTTAATCCCTAGTTATTTAATTATTACATTTCTAGTGTTATATGTGTAGGTCGGATAGAAACATTCATTGCACCATTTCATCATAATTTTACTCCTTTCTCTCCTATATATATCAAGGAGACCTAGTCTTAGGATCATAATTTCTCATATCTATTGTATTCTGAATTAGATATTTTTTAAAAGAAGGCTCCCCCTTGAAGTGGACTACAATCATTGAATTTTTGCGATTTTTTAAGGCATCGGTTAATAATAAACCACCAACTGCATGATGCTCTATTACAAAACGGATCTTATGAAAATATTTTTGTTTGCAACCAAGATTCTATGCAAGATCCCAAGGTAACTCTTCATAATAAAAATTGTTATAGGTCAAATAGAAAATTGCCATCAGTATTATTGTTGCAAATGGATAATTATGCAGGTGTATCAACAAAACCACTAAGATTTTTCATTTTTATCACTTTTAATAGGAAGGAGAGTGTTTGACATTGTTGAATTTTGTTTCTTCCCAGTTCAATACACACATGAATACATAGGTTTCACTTATGGGAGGTTATTATCTCATATAAATAAAAAATACATATTTTCATTAGATGAGTTTATTAACAATTATAGGACATCTGAGGACCATAATTAATTTTTCTTATGTCTAATTCATGAATTATTTGAGTTCAAGAGCCTTGTGCATCCATACTTATTATACAATAACTACAATATAAATTGATATCTCAGGATTCCAATACTTAAATTCTTTCTCATTGATGTTAATGCTAGCTATGAAATATAAATCCTTGGTTTAGGATGAAAAGTCAACATCTCCTATCTGGTTTTCATTGATTGATGCTCATCCAGACTTACTTGCATGGAAACTTGAATTGTCAAATATACAACTAAAGATACATTTTGATATGGAAGAACTAAATAAAGGATTAGAATAATATATTTCATTCTAGAAGAAAGGAATGGACAAAGGATGGGAACAATATTGGTATCCCAAGATAAATTATTGGAAGATTATCTTAAATACTTTGGGCATTCCCTCTGTGAATAGTGAGCACTCTTGAAATAATGCATTGCCATCCATAGGGCAGGGAATAAGAAATAATAAGCATATACAACCCACTCATGAATTCATAGAATCCTACTCGAGGGATAATGTCCACACTATTGAGAATCACTACATTAGACCTCTATGTAACAAGTGAAATAAGAATCATTTCGAAGAGAAGATGTTATTGAGGCAACAATGATCATAGTATGATTGTCAATTCAACATTGTCTCAATATGGTTGGGTAGGGTAGAGGAAAATTTCTATAGAGATTCAAATAATTCTTTTTAGATATATAAGGCACTCATTTGTTGGTGGAAGACGATGGGACATTAAGAGAAAATAGAGTTTTTCATAAATACTATTTAAAAAAAATGAATAGTCGGTTTTAGAATAGAACGAATGATTTCCATAGATGCAAATAACATCATATGAGCATGGTCGCCAAAGGCAAGATCAAAGGAAGAGAATACAAAAAATGGGAAGGGATTTGAAGAAATTGGGGTGCAATAAGAACATGTGGATAGAATGGAGATACTGAGAGTGATGCTAATGAATGAGACTTTATTTAAATAAATAAAAAAACATTTTTTTATGGCTTCTATCTTACAAGAACTCACAAAGATGTAGTCATTTTTAATTAGTATCTATTGTTTTAGGTAAAACTATTAAACATTAATTTCTCTCTTTTATCTTGTCCAGAGATGTGGGTTTTGTCATTAAATTTTACACATTAGAAAAATTATAGTGTTTATTGTTAAGGTGAGGACGTTGGTAAAAAGGACTAGCTCATAATTGCCATTTTATTCTTATGGAACCTTATTGTATTTCATCTTAAATATTTATAAAAAAAATACATTCTACACTGCAATAAATTGTTAACACTTGTTTGTATATTGTAACATCCCACTCTCGCGCCCAGTGAGAGAACTTTTTATTTGAGGACACTTGCTTGCAAGTGATCTGGATTATTATACTATTGGGCATCTGATTATGATTATGAGGCAATATGCATATGATGACATGTTATTTTTTTGTTTTGACATAAACAGGTGCTATTGACTGTGTTCTCCTTAGTGTGCAGGACTTTGGACCTCAAGGATGAAGAGGCATCGATGAAACTCCTTGGACTCTGGATCAAGTTAGGGAGTGGACTATTGGGTTTTTATTATTGTTGACATGACATGTGCACATCTGATTACATCTTATGATGATTGATTTTATTTCTGACATGATTCATTGATGATGAAGGCTGACGATAGGTTGCCAACCAAACTCACATGTGGAATAGAGGGTTCACGCATGACTACCAGAGACGTTGAGGGAGAGGTGTGGATAGAATCCTTGCCACAACCTACTAGCACTCTCGCCATGGCTCAAACTGTAGGTTAATGATTACCTAGTTTGATAATACCCACGATGTCATGAGGGAAGACCACGACAGTTGCTCACAATTATTCTAAGGGGCGCACAGTAAGGCAGGGGCCTTATTCCTTAGAGGCCCTTAGTCTCCCACAATATCACTTGGAGGATTCTTGACTCTAGGGATTTTTTATGTCTACCAAGTCAGTCAAGAGGCGAGTAGCACCCTTGGAGAACGTAGTGCATCCTGAAGGGCACATCATGCAAGGGAAATAGAATGAGGCGAGTGGCACCCTTGGAGCACCTAGTGCATCATGAAGGGCACGTCACGTTGTTAACTAATGAGGGACTAAACCTAGATGTCCTTCGAACGAATAATGTGATAATAAAACATCGCCCAACCTAGGAAAATAAAATCTAGGTCTAAGTGATACTTGTGGTAAATAATAATAATAATAATAATAGTCATAATCATAAAAATGTGACGAGAAGGGGCTAATAAATTCAATTAATTTATTAAAATCAAATTACTTTGGGGGATAAAATTTTAAGAAAAGGGGGGGAAATGATTGTTTGTTACATGTGCTTATTAAAATTTATTAATTAAAAAGAAAAGGGGAAAAATGTAATTTTCTACACTTGCTAAATTGAGTTTTAGATAAAAAGGGAAAAGATGGAAACTTAAAAGAATTAGGAAACTAAAGGAAAAATGGGGAAACAAAAAGAAAAAGGGAAACAAAGGGAAAAAAAAGAGTGACTAACTTAGTAAAGAATCTTGCCTTTAAGAACTTTCTAAATTGAACTCAACTAGGAATTTAGTAAGGGAATTAGTCATTAAAATGTGTAAGGGAAAATGGGGACACCTAGGAGCAATTCTCGGAACGATTTAAATAATTTCTTAAATTAATTTATGGTGCAACGAAGGGGATGGGTGACATGTGTATGGGGAAGGATTTTTCTAAATTAAATTATTGAAAAATAAATTAAATGGGAATTTAGGAAATAAATCACTTAGAAACTCTATATAAAGGAGGGAGGAGAAGGAGGATGGATCTCTTCTTTTATGTGTAACGTTACACTGCAGAATTTTTTACTTGGCTGACTTATCTTATGGGATTTGGGATACCCAACGCGGGTACGAGTGGCAGCTCGACCGTTCAGGGTGAGCTAGTTGCTAGTTGTTCTTTGTTTTAGAGTGTGTGGCCCCTTTGTATCTCAAGGGAATAAGGGGGAAGAAGGTATCCCTAGCATTGGTTGGGAGGTACCAGTGAAGTCACATCGGCTGACAGGCAAGAGTTGCACAGAGCGCGCGGGACAACGACTCGGAGCTGTCACCTTGGGCTACCGTACGCATGCTTTTATTTTTCATGGTAGATTACTATTGATCTTGCGCTTTCATTTCTGTACTTTTATTTTGTAAATAAAAGTGTTTTGCTTAGCGTTTTTAATTGATAACTTAAAATCATCATAGATTTATGCTCTCTACATTGATTTGATCTCCTTAGCCACCGATCCTTAATTTCTATGACTGTCTTGTTGGTTTTATTGATTTATTATGAAGAGTTTGTGCTTTATCCTTCATCCTCATCCCTAGATCATCAGTACACGCCTAAGCAGTCGGCCATGAGCCGGATCGACGGTCGTCACTTGAGTGTTAATATACCTATAGATTATAATACCCTGCTTTTCTGTGTGTGGATGATGAACGCATGATAGTTTGCCCATCGGGCTACCCCTGTTGATTGTTCCTCTTTGAGTGATTCTTTTGTGCCTTGTTGCGATTGATTACCTCTGCGATTTTTTATCCTTTCCCTCAATGAACCACTTATGATCCTCAACGTTTGATCTCTGCGTTGATGCATTTCCTGGCGAAGTAACTCTTTGTTTTAATACCTTTTCTGAAAATTCATGTATGTGTTTTTAATATATGTTGTGTTTACTGGGCATTTTTACTGTCTTCGATTTATTATTTTTATGGAAATTTACTCTTCCTTTCAATACCTTTGGCCTACGAAATTTTTCCTCTACCATTTATTACATTAAAGGTCTATGTTTTTATACCTCTGGCCAGTGATTTTTTTAAGCGATTTATTACATTGATGGCAAGTTTTACTTTGCGGTGTTCTACATCTGACTGCATTTATATTATTTTCCCTATGTTTTGCGTTGATTTTTTAATTGCCTGTGTTTTACCCTTTTAATGACACTCAACGTTTTTTTTTAACATGTGGTTGCGATTTTATATTCTCTGTTTAAGAGTTATTGGAGAACGAACCCTTATATCATATATGTACATGATTGACTATATCTTTACACAGTCAATCTGTGACATCCACGCAGCCCAATCCGTGATCTTTTATACAGTAGATCCATAGTTGAACCATGATGGTTTACTCACAAATTCTTGGGCGATTACCCAGCTTCCACCCATTGATTTTTGTGGCTTTAATCACAACAATCTTCCTAGCAAGGAATTCGTTGATAGAAGATGTTATCTCCCTCCTTAATGCTTTCAAGTTAGTGATTTTCGTTTTCCTTAAAACAATGACCTTATTTCAGCCCGAGTCCAGGTTTTTGACATGTCTACACTCAGTTAATGATACAGCAGCGAGTTTTTCTATTACTGCAAATGTGTACTTCTACCTACGTCTCTTGTGGTGAGATTCACAGTGAAATGGGTAAACCTTTGCACAACGAATTGGTTGTATACATTTCAGTTTCATTAGCAAATTACAGGACCGCAAAATTAATTCAAGAGTGGCAGTGATTGCTGCAAAACCATCCAGAGATAGCATCCTCATAGATAGTGATTCTATCCCCTTAACTATGCTTGACTGAACAACGAATTTAAATGAGGAATGGCAGCTATTACTCGCAGAATTATCCAAAATTAGTGTTTAACATTGTTGATAGCATTTGAATTAATGATAGTGTCTTAATTAGCATTTTAACATATATTTTTGACAGCATTGATTGCATGCTAGCGTTTCCGTCTGAAGGGATTTATGTCTGCGTCTCTCCCTGGTTTCATTTATATATCTGATTTCCTCTTAATTTCATCCCATCCATTTAATTGGCTATCATGTTGAATATCTTAAATGTTATGACAATTTTAAATTTGTTCCCAGTAAAGGTTAGTACTCAACGTTTTTAATGTTCATTGACAGCGCCGATTGCATGACAGTGTTGACTGTTATGATAGTTATTTTGACAAAATTTTATATTAAGTATTTGTATAATACTAAGACAACATTTTAGTGTTTATAAGGAACAACCTTGTGAGCGATTTATTTCATATTGAGTGATTCTTTATAATTTTATAGGTAGCTAAATCTTGGATTAAGGCAACGATATCAATGATATCTTTGTTACTGAGTGAATCTATTGAATCCATCATGATACCCCTATTTCTACTTAAGTCAGTGAACGCTATTGTTTTAGTTTTACTAGATAGTAATATCGTGCACCTAGACAGCTTGCATTGAATGAATAGACAACTTGTTATGCATAAATATTGTTAATATTGTTAGACAACGTGTTGTAATTTAATATTGTCAATGGTGTTATAGTTATAGTGTTGTATACACATTGTTAATATATTTAGAGATTAATATTGTTAATAGTGTTTTGATTAATAGCGTTAAATATTGATGTTGGTATTATTATTATATATTGTTAAATGGTATTTATTGATTAATTTAGACTTGTTAAATGAGACAACAAAATCAATTATTATATAAGCAGCGTAGATCAGTAGTTCACTTATCTAATGGTCAGTAGGTAATTGTTATTCTGCTTATTTGATTTTGTTAAGCGCTCGCTTTAATTTATCTTGGGTCCTTGGTCTAGTTAGGTTGTTCTGCCATGGTTGTTGTCGTGCCTATCATCGGGCGATTGCATGATTCTTGAGGAGGGGATCATTGCACGCCCTAACTGATAGAGGTGAATGATAACTTGACTATATTCTATGCTACCTGTTGTAGGTGTTGTTCATTGTAGTTGTTGTTGGTGCTTGGGATGTAATGCATTCATGCGTTTGGTTGCGCGCCATCGAGGTTCTATTTACTGTTCATCGAGGCCTTTGTGTCAGGATGGTGGATGTTTTCCTTTAGCTTGTAGGTGTGGTCATGTTTGTGTTGGGCGGGTAGTCTTTTCTATCTATTGTTTTACTCATGTTTTTCCTAGTTTCTCTTGTGTTAGTGCGTGGAGTCGTAGTTGTCTGTTGCATGATTTGTGTGCTTGTGTTTGTCATCATGATGTTTGGTTCAACTATTTTTCATCATTGCCTTCCTTCCTAAAACAAAAAAAAAATTACTTTCTTCTTTGCTTGTAGTCGTAATGATGGGGTCGTCACATATGGTATCAGAGGGGGTTCAACCCGTGACTTGGGAACACTACGACTTTCGTTGATATGATATTTAATTATAATGTTGATAATTAAGTTGACATCTATTCATGCAGTTAATCATGGTTAGAGGACGTCATGGAGGCAGATGACGAGGTGCTAGGGGAGGAGGCGCGATGCCTCTAATAGAATCCATGCCTGAGGGGTCTAACCCCCAGGAAGACGAATAGGTTGTCGGGAAGGAGAAGATAGAGGTGGGATATGTGGATGGGTTGATGAGGTCTTTTCAGCAGATGTCTAAGGCACTGATCAACTGATTGAATAGAGATGAGTCTAGGGCGTCGAAACCCCCTGAGGGTCCACCACGCACTCTGGTCGATACTGGTAGCGTTCACCATGAACTCGAGAAGGTCAAATTTCCCGAGTTATTTGGTGCCCCGGACGACGCAACCACCGAGGCATGGTTGGACAATATATAAATGTGATTTTCACTTTGCGACTATACCTCCAACATGAAGGTCCACATGGTTGTCTTTCAAATGAAGGGGAGCACTCTTCTATGGTGGAAGATGCTCCTACTGCAACTGAACGTGGTCGTCAAAGACATGTCATCCGAACTGTTCGAGCAACGGTTCTGAGAAAGGTACCTATTAGAGGAATTCATTGAGTGTCAGCTCAACGAGCTCAATGCCTTGAGATAGGGCAGTCGTACGGTGCCTAATTACGAGGTTTGTTTTATGGAGTTTCTTCAGTATGCTCCGCACCTTAATGCCAAGAAACTTAAGGTCAACAGGTTCTTGTTTTTACTTAATGTCAACATACATGCAAAGGTTAGGATTTTGATGCCTCAGAACTTGCATGATGTCGTCCAAAAGGTCCTCATAGCAGGGGGAGATTTTTATCGGGGGTTAGGGAGGGACTCCTGTGAGACTAGCAGTGCAAATGTCATCTGAGGTGCAACAATATTAGACACCAGCCAGACATATGCCAGGATATCATGTCTTCGAGAGAGGATCAACTTTCACTACACCTCAGCAACCAGCACCTCAGTAGCAGACTCCTTACCAGGGACCACAGCATCAACATCAACATCGACCGTAGTTGCATGAGTTTAGGCTTGTTAAATATAACAGACTAGGATTCCAGGTCGATGGGCCATCAACTTCTACTTCGGGTACTAGGAGTACTGGACCGAAGAAGGGGTGTTGGACATGTGGGGAGACACACTACCAACGCGACTACCCAATGGAGAGGACTAGACTGTCTGGATTAGCCGGACCCACTACCGTGGTAGATTTGGGCAAGGCCCATCAGATTCATGCAACAGTGAATAACCACCAAGAAAAGCACCAGTCGGCTATGCTCAAGACATCAGGTACCATCGTTGACCAGACCCTTAGTATTTTGTTAGATCTCGGTGCTACCGAGAGTTTCATTTCTAGTGGAGCACTAAAAAGGATTAAGGTAAAGGAGGTCGAACAGGATGAGTTTAGATTTGTAGAGATGGATTTGGGAGCCAAACAAAAGGTTGGAGGAAAGGTTATGAGTTGTACCCTTAACCTGGGAGAGTTTTTCACTAGGTCCAACCTGTACGTCATGATATTAGGATCTTATGACGTCATGATCAGTATGGACTGGTTGGAATCGCATGAGGTGATACTCAACTGTAAGACGAAACGATTGAGCTTGGTCGATGATGAGGGACAAATACGTGTGATTGTAGGTGGGAACCAAGGAGTTTCCCTGAGGTTCATATGTTCCTTGTAGTTATGAAAGAGCATGCTTAAGGGGTGTAATCTTTATGCGATCCTTGTGTTAAATGAAAAGGGAGTAGCGAAAGGTCTAGAACACCTTCCGATGGTTAGAGAGTTTGTGGACATCTTCCCAGAGGAGTTACCTGGGATGTCGTTGGAGAGGGAATTTCTTTACCATAGACGTAAAACGAGGGATTGAACCAATAATGAGAACACCTTATCGTATGTCAACCCCGAAGTTACATGAGTTGAGAATGAAACTAAAGGAGTTGTTGGACCTGGGACTTATACGTCTGAGTGCATCATCATGGGGTGCGTTTGTTATCCTCATATGAAATAAGGATGGGTCATGGAGACTCTGCATTGACTACTGTCAATTGAACAAGGCAACGATCAAGAATCAATATCCATTGCCAAGGATTGATGATTTGTGACAGTGTTTTCCAAGATTGATTTGCAATTAGGGTATCACTAGTTACAGATCAAGGAGGATGGTGTCCCTAAGACCGCCTTTAAGATGAGGTTTGGACATTACGAGTTTACTGTTTTACCGTTTGGACTGACAAATTCCCCAGGGGTATTTATGAGTTTGATGAACAGGGTGTTCCGCGAGTACTTGGACAAGTTCATCCAACTATTCATTGATGATATTTTAATTTACTCTTGGACGATGGAGGAGCATGACAAGAACTTGCACTTGGTACTACAGTGTCTACGAGAGAACAAATTGTATGGGAAATTGTCTAAATGCTTGTTTTATCAATCGAAGATTCACTACTTAGGGCATGTCATCTCCAGTGAAGGTATCATCGTGGATCCAACAAAGGTCGAGGCCATTATGGAATGGCCTACACCGACTAATGTCCTAGAAGTGCATAGCTTCATGGGTTTAGCAAGACACTATCGATGGTTCATTGAGGGATTTCTGAAGATAGCAAATCCAATCACAGAATTGCAGAAGAAGAAAAAAAAGTTTGTTTGGACCGAGAATTCCGCGGAAGCATTTCAGGGGCTCAGGGAGTTGTTGAAAATGGCACCAATACTAAAGTTATTTGACATGGACACATAATTCTTGGTATGCACTAACACATCCAAGGAAGGCTTAGGCAGAGCCTTGATGCAAGACAGTTAAGTGATTACTTACATATCGAGGAAACTGAGAAGGCATGAGGAGAACTATGCGACACACGATTTGGAGTTGTTAGCCATTCTATATTCCTTGAAGGTTTGGATACACTACTTTGTTGGACAAAACATTGAACTAAAAAAGGACCACTGTGGGCTACAACACATCTTTACGCAAGGCGACCTGAACGCGCGATAACGACGTTGGTCGAAATTTCTTAGCGAGTATGATTTCTAGATTACTTACATAAAGGGAACAGTGAACCGAGTGGAAGATTCTTTGAGTCGAAGACCACACATATTTTTGGTGTTTCCTCTTCAAATGAATCTACGTGAAAAGATTATAACTTTACAACACGACAATGACTGGTAGAAAGAGGTCAAGGATTTTATCGAAAAAAACACAATGATGGTACCAAGATTCGAGGGATTTATGTTTGACAAAGATGGATTAATGATCTTTAAAAATCAAATTTACGTACCACCGAACGATGAGTTAGGGAGTTTGATCCTAAACGAGCCTCACAAAGCAGTTTACATGGCTCACCAGGGAGTGGCGAAGATCAGGCCAGACCTTAAGACCTTATTCTTCTGGAAAGTAATGAAGGAGGACATAATCAACTATGTGGCCAGATGTATAGAATGTCAGCAGGTAAAGGCTAAACATAGACATTCTACAGGATTATTACAACCACATGCTATTCCAGAATTGAAATGGGAGGTTATTTCGATGGATTTCATTGTTGGATTGCCAGTGACGACAAGGAGACATGACTCGATTTTTGTGGTAGTCGACAATCTGACAAAGAGTGCTCATTTTATTCCTGTGCATATGATGTATCAGGCACCTGACATAGCTAGATTTTTCATCAGTGGGATTGTGATGTTGCATGGTGTACCTAAAAGGATTATATCCGATCAAGGATCGGTGTTTACTGGACAATTTTGGACTAGTTTCCAAGAGGCCTTGGGGACCCAACTTAACTTTAGTACTTTGTATCACCCGGAGACAGACGGGTAGACCGAAAAAACAAACCAAGTCTTGAAATACATATTGCACATGTACATGGTGGACCAACATAAGCGTTTGGAGGAATTCTTTCCACTGGTAGAATTCGCATATAACAACAGTTACCAAAGCACCATTAATACAGTGCCTTTCGAGTTTCTTTATGGTCGACCGTGTCGGACACCTTTGAGTTGGGATCGACTTGAGGATAGGGTCCTGGTCGGACCAAAACCGATCCAATAAATGGAAGATCAAATGAAAACAATAAGACAAAGGATTAAAGGAGTGTAGGATCAGCAGAAGAGTTATGTCGATGAGCGTCGTGTCGACCGTAGTTACGAAGTTGGCAATCGAGTCTTCTTGTGGGTAAAACCACATAAGAGTTCTATCAAGTTTGGAAAGGGAGATAAACTCTCTCCTAGGTTCGTGGGACCTTTCGATATTGTGGAGAGAAAGGGGCTTGTGTCCTATAAACTAGCCTTGCCTGATTCTTTGAGGCATATGCACGATGTTTTTCATGTATCTGTTTTGAGACATTATATTAGTGATCCTACACATGTTATTGATAGGAGTTCCTTGTAGGTATCGGATGAGGGGGCGCTCATGGCTGAGCCAATCTGCATCATGTATCATCGCATTAGAGAGCTACGCCATTGAAAAGTAGATCAGGTCAAGGTCTAGTGGGACCACTATCGTCTGCACTTAGTGACCTGGGAGGATGCATATGATATGTGCCAACAGTTTCCATTTTTGTTTGATAGATAGACTTATGATATTGTGATACACACTATTTAGGCACTTATATACTGTGAAACTTCGGGACGAATTGTATACCAAGAGGGGGGCGAACTTATTATTTGAGGACACTTGCTTGCAAGTGATCCAGATTATTATACTATTGGGCGTATGATTATGATTATGAGGCATTATTGATATGATGACAAGTTATTTTGTTGTTTTGACATAGACAGGTGCTATTGACTGGGTTCTCTTGAGTGTTCAGAACTTTGGACCTCGAGGATGCAGAGGCATCGATGAAACCCCTTGGACTTTGGATCGAGACAGGGAGTGGACTATTGGGTTTTTATTATTGTTGACATGACATATGCACATATGATTAGATGTTATGATGATTGATTTTAATTCTGACATGATTCATTGATGATGCAGGATGATGATAGCTTCCCAACCAGACTCACATGTGGAGTAGATGGATCACGCACGACTACCAGAGATGTTGAGGGAGAGGTGTGGACAAAAGCCCTACCACATCCTACTAACACTCTTGTCGTGGCTCAAATTGTAGGTTAACGATTACCTAGTTCTAGAAGACCCGCGATGTTGTGAGGGTGGACTATGACAGTCCTTATTCCTTAGATTCCCTTAGTCTCCCACAAGATCAGCTGACGGAGTCTTGACTCCAGGGGTTTTTGATGTCTACTAAGTCAGTCAAGAGGCGAGTGGCACCCTTGGAGCACGTAGTGCGTCCTGAAGGGCATGTCGCACAAGGGAAATAGAATGAGGTGAGTGGTACCCTTGGAGAACCTAGTGTGTCCTGAAGGGCATGTCACATTGTTAACTAATAAGTCAATAAACCTAGATGGCCTTAGAACGAATAATGTGATAAGAAATATTTCAAAACAAATTCCCTAATAAAATGTCCCCCGGCCTAGGAAAATAAAATCTAGGTCTAAGTGATACTTGTGGTAAAATAATAATAATAATAATAATCATTAAACATGTGACGAGAAGGGGGTAAGAAATTCAATTAATTTATTAAAATCAAATTACTTTGGGGGATTAAATTTAAAAAAGGGGGGGGGGATGATTGTTTGTTACATGTGCTAATTAAAATTTATTAATTAAAAAGAAAAGGGGAAAAAGGTAATTTTGTACACTTGCTAATTTGAGTTTTAGATAAAAAGGGAAAAGAGGGAAACTTAAAAGAATTAGGAAACTAAGGGGAAAAGGGGGAAACATAAAGAAAATGGGAAACAAAGGGAAAAAACATAATGACTAACTTAGTAAGGAATATTGCCTTTAAGAACTTTCTAAATTGAACTCAGCTATGAATTTAGTAAGGGCGTAAGTCATTAAAATGTTTAAGGGAATATGGGGACACCTAGGAGCGATTCTAGGAATTCTTTTATGTGGGTGAGGGAAACAAGAGTATTTAAATAATTAATGAAATTAATTTATGGTGCAACAAAGGGGATGGGTGACATGTGTATGGAGGTGGATTTTTCTGAATTAAATTATTGAAAAATAAATTAAATGGGAATTTGGGGAAGAAATCACTTAGAAACTCTATATAAAGGAGAGAGGAGGAGGAGGAGGATGGTTCTCTTCTTTTATGCATAACGTTGCGCTGCAGAATTTTTGACTTGACTGACTTATCTTGTGGGAGTTGGGATACCCAACTCGGGTTCGAGTGTTAGCTCGACCTTTCGAGGTGAGTTGGTTACTAGTTGTTCTTTGGTTTAGAGTGTGTCCCCTTTGTGGCTCGGGGGGATAAGGGGAAAGAAGAGTACTTCTAGCATTGGTTGGGAGGTACCGGTAAAGTCACATCGATCGGCAGGTGGGAGCTGCACAAAGCGCACCTGAAAACAACTCAGAGCTTTCATCTTGGGCTATGGTATGCATGATTTTATTTTGCATGGTAGATTACTATCGAACTTGTGCTTTCATTTCTGTACTTGTATTGAGTAAATACAAGTGTTTTACTTAACGTTTTTAACCGAGAACTTAAAATCATCATAGATTTACGCTCGCTTCATCGAATTGATCTCCTTGGTCATCAATCCTTGATTTCTATGACATTCCTGTTGGTTTTACTGATTTGTTGTGCAAATTTTGTGCTTTATCCTTCACCCTCATCCCTAGATCATCAGTCCACGACTGAGCAGTCGGCCAGGAGTTGAATTGACGATCATCACTTTGGTGTTAATAGACCTATAGATTCTAATTCTCTGATTTTTTGTGCATGATGATGAGCTAAGGATAGCTTTCCCAACAGACTACCCCTATTGATTGTTCCCGGTTGAGTGATTGTCTTGCGTCGTGTTGTGATTGATTACCTCTGTGATTTTGTATCATTTCCCTCGGTGAACCACTTATGATCCTCTACGTTTGATCTCTGCGTTGATGCATTTCCTGGCGAAGTAAATCTGTGTTCTAATACCTTTCTTGGCAATTCATTCTTGTGTTTTTAATATATGTTGTGTGTACTAGGCGTTTTTACTGTCTGCGATTTATTATTTTTATGGAAATTTACTCTTCCTTTCAATACCTTTGGCCTACAAAAATTTTCCTCTGCCATTTATTACATTAAAGGCGAATTTACTCTGTGTTTTTATACCTCTGGCCAATGATTTTCTTAAGTGATTTATTACATTGATGGCGATTTTTACTCTGCAGTGTTCTACATCTGACTGCATTTATATTCTTTTCCCTTCATTTTACGTCGAGTCTTTAATTTCTTGCCTTTTACCCTTTTAATGACACTCGACGGTTTTTTTTAACATGTGGCTGTGATTTTGTATTCTCTGTCTAAGAGTGGTTGGATAGTGAACCCTTATAGCATATATGTACATGATTTATTATATCTTTACACAGTCAATCTATGATGTCCACGCAGCCCAATCTGGCATCCTTTACACAGTATATCCATAACTAAACCATGATGGTTTACTCGTAAATTCCTGGGCGATTACCCAACTTCCACCCATTGATTTTTGTGGCTTTGAATCATAACGATATTCCTAGCAAGGAATTCGTTGATAGAAGATGTTATCTCCCCCATTAATGCTTTCAAGGTAGCGATTTTTGTTTTCCTTAAAACAATGAACTTATATCAGCCTGAGTTCTGGTTTTTGACATGTGTACACTCAGTTAATGATAGGGATGTGATTTTTTCTATTTCTGCAAATGTGTACTTGTGCCTACATCTCTTGTGATGAGATTCACAGTGAAATGGGTAATCCTTTGCACAACAAATTGGTTGTATATGTTCCAGTTTAATTAGCAAATTATAGGACCACCAAATTAATTCAGGAGTGGCAGTGATTGCTGACAGAACCATCCAGAGATATCATCCTCATAGATAGTGATTCTATCCCCTTAACTATGCTTGATTGAACAACGAATTTAAATGAGGAATGGCAGCGATTGCTGGCAAAATTATCTTGAATTAGCGTTTAATATTGTTGATGGCATTTGAATTAATGATAGCGTTTTAATTAGCGTTTTAACATATATTTTTGACATCATTGATTGCATGCCAACGTTTCCGTCTGAAGGGATTTATGTCTGCGTCTCTCCTTGGTGTCATTTATATATCTTATTTCCTCTTAATTTCATCCCAACCATTTAATTGACTATCACGCTGAATATCTTAAATGTTATGAGAGTTTTAAATTTGTTGTCAGTAAAGGTTACTACTCATCGATTTTAATGTTCATTGACCACGCCAATTGTATGACATTGTTGACTGTTATGATAGTTATATTGACAACATTTTATATTAAGTATTTGAATAATACTAAGGCATCATTTTAGTGTTTATAATGAAAAACCTTTTGAGCGATTTATTTCATATTGAGCGAATCTTTATAATTTTATAGGTAGCTAAATCTTGGATTAAGGCAGTGATATCAATGATATCTTTGTTACCCAGTGAATCTATCGAATCCAGTGTGATACCCCTATTGATACTTAAGTCAGCAAACCTTATTGTTTCAGTTTTACTAGATAGCAATATCATGCACCTAGACAGAATAGATTAGACAACCTGCATTGAATGAATAGACAACTTGTTATGCATAAATACTGTTAATATTGTTAGATAGTGTGTTGTAATTTAATATTGTCAATTATGTAATAATTATAGTGTTGTATACACATTGTTAATAGTGTTATAGATTAATATTGTTAATAGTGTTTTGCTTAATAACGTTAAATATTGATGTTGGTATCATTGTTATATATTGTTAAATGGTTAATTTACATGGTATTTATTGATTAATTTAGACTTGTTAAACGAGACAACAAAATCGTCTATTATATAAGAAACATAGATCAATAGTTCACTTATCTAATAGTCAGTAGGTAATTTTTAGTCAGCTTATTTGATTTTGTTAAGCGCTCTCTTTAATTTATCTTGAGTCCTCGGTATAGTTAGGTTGTTGTGCCACGATTGTTGTCATGCCTATCATCAGGCGACCACATGATTCTTGAGGAGGGGATCATTGCGCTCCCTAATAGATAGAGGTGAATGATAACTTGGCTGGAGTTTATGCTACCCGTTGCGGGCGTTGTTCATTGTAGTTGTTGTTGGTGCTTGGGATGTAACACCTTCAAGCGTTTGGTTGTGCGCCATCGAGGTTCTATTTACTGGCCGTCGATGTCGTTGTGTCAGGATGGTGTATGTTGTCATTTATCTTGTAGGCATGGTCATGTTTGTTTCGGGCGGGTAGTCGTTTCTATCTGTTGTTTTACGAATGTTTCACCTAGTTGCTCTTATGCTAGTGTGTGGAGTCATAGTTGTTTGTTGCCTGATCTGCGTGATTGTGTTCATCGTCAGGATCTGTGGTTCAATTGTTTGTCGTCATTTCCTTCCTGCCTAAAACAAAACAAAACAAAAAATACTTTTTTCTTCGCTTGTAGTCGTAACAATGGGGTGGTCACATATATTACATATCTTCAATTTTGATATATTTAAGAATATATGTCATAGTGATATTATACATGAATAGATAAAATTAAGATCTGTAAAGTTGTACATTAATTCTAGATTTAGATATTATATACACTGTAGAAAATATATTCAAAATATTGAAATCCAAACACCCTTTGTAGCAATCCGACATTCACACTTTCATAATCAAAATTGATGCTTTTCTATTTCAAATTTTGTAGTTTTGGAATTGAAATTCACTCTTTTGGAATTCGATGTTAATAAAATTTCACACTTATCAAAATTCATATTTTCAAAAACACACTTTCACAATCCAATTTTCCACTTTAGAAACACCAATATTCACACTTTCAAAATTAAAAGTCCGAATTTCTTAGTCTAGATTCTTACTTTCTAAATGAATGAAACGAGTGTTTAGAATTTCATTAGATGATAATATACAAGAGACATATATGCATGTTATAATTTAGAGGAGGCTTGTAATAAATGGTATACAAAGAACTTTCATTTCTAGTAAGAGAACTACTCCCAAACTCTCTTTTAAGACTCTAATCCACCATTTGAAGAGAATAACATTAAGGGTTCAGGATGACGTTTTGATGCTTCATGGTAATTCCTGCGGATAGGGTTGAACCCTAGTCATCTTTCCCTCTGCAGATCAACCTCTTGGTCGTAGTTGTTGTCTCTCCCATGGCGGCGTTGGCCTTCACTCGCAATGGATCTGGCCATAACCCTTGCAGTGGTTTTGCACAATCCAACTATGTTGTTCAGCCATGTGTATCTCCTTCTTCTGATCCTTTGGGTAGCACCTCAATTTCTTACAGTGAGGATGTTAAATATCAAATTTCATCTTGTTCTCCTCCCTTTTCTACGTGCTCGGTTCAAGAAGCCCCAACAATTTCTCTTCTCATGGGTCAGGAAGCTGAAGATGAGGAAGTTTACTTTTGGGAAAATGCTTTAATATGTCGGTTCAATGGGCTTTGGCCATGGCTTATGGATATCAATGGTTGGATATCATCCCATTGGAATCCTCTCATTAGGGGATATTTTTTCACTCACCCCTACTTGAAAGGTTTCTTCATTGTTGAGTTTGATCTTGCAGCAGACCAGGATCTCATCCTCAATTCTTTCCCTTTCTTTTAGGGAAACTCAGGTTTGTGCATGATGGCTTGGACTCCTTGCTTCAATCCTCTAACTGTTGTTCTTTCTTATGCTCCAGTTTGGGTCATACTTTTGAATCTTCCCTTGCATTTTTGGGGTGAAACTTCTCTTAGAGATATTGGAACAGCATTAGGAAAGTTTCATTTTTCAAGTAAAGAAACTAGAATCCATAGCATCACCTCATACGTTAGAATTTGTGTGGAAATGGATTTTAGAAAAGGGTTTGCAACATAAATTATTTTTGGCTACAAAAACTACTAATGGACCCAAAAGCTAGACTATGAAAGAATCTCTCTGCGATGTCGGGCTTGTTTTGAAACAAGGCACATAGAATCTCATTGCACCAAGGGAAATAGGAAGGCGGGGAAGAAACAATGTCAATCAACCTGGTGGGAAGGCTCCAATGAAGATCATCAACTAATTATTAACAACTGGAAATACTCTCCATATCCAGATTCTTTGAGCCATGATTCCAAAGGCATGTCTACTTAGGAGACACCTCCGAAGCTTTCAAATATTGTCCCTTAATCGAAGAATAAATATTCAACTTCTCTTGATCCAGGAATAGAAATTTTTAAGGCTTCGGATACTCCTGATACGAGAATAGAAAGAAAGGTTCTCCTCAGCTACCCACCTCCTTCAAGCTAGGTAGATGAGGCCGATAAAGATGAAGCAACATTGACAACTCCAAAGAAATCAAGTCCCCCAGATTAGGAAAATATGGGGACAATTGAATCAACAACAACATCACTACCTATAAAATAAGGTTGGACAATAGTTGGGAAAAAGAAAAAGCCATCACCAGAAATACAACCAATGATGACCAAAAGTCGATACTGAAATAAAAAATAATCATGTGTTGTTTTTGTCAATTATTATGCCATCAATTTGTCTGAATTTATTCATGTAAGGATTTATGGAATGTAGTATTTTTGGATAAATTGAAACATAGGAAAGTGAACTTGGAATACGGTAAGATAAATTGGTAAATTAGACTTAGGATATTTTTTCTATGTACTTCTTTCCGGCGAGGCTGTTGATCTTTTATAAATACAATTCTAATTGTTTATGTTACAAAAATACATTAAGGGTTCATACATGAGTATGTGATGCAAGAAAATTTCTATTATGAAACTTGTACGATGGTAGTGTCCCTTCCAGAGCCACTCTTTTATGGGTATACATATGATATTATTACTATGGATGATTATATTCATTTTTATCGACATGAACATGGTGGATATTTGGAGCACATTACTCAACCATTCATTAAGATTAGGTGTCATCAATTGGGAGTTAGTGTGAGCACCTAGACATGGGACCTAGGTTTATGGCTAAGTTTCTTCGACTACTTTAGCATTGAAGTCAACACTTGTACAAAGGAGCATAATTACTAGACTACTTCAACATTGAGGTTGGCACTTGTATATGGTATATTTGTTTAGTGGACTACTTTAGTGTTGAGGCTTGCACTTGTATATGGGAGCCTGGTTTCTTGGACTACTTAAGCTTTAAGGCTAGTACTTATACATGGAACCTTTTCTTCTTGGATTTCTTCGTCATTGTTGTCAAAGCTCATACATGGGACCCCGATTTATTGTTGTACATTATCACCACAAGCATTTAACACAACACTTTTTAAAAGCAGATGGAATGGTGGGATCCTTGCTTAGGGTGTCATAAGAACCTACGGATTTTAGAGATAAGAAGGTGATAATTATGGCGGCCATTTAATAAAATGTAGACTAGATTCAAAATATTTCTTATTATTAAATAAGTCGCATTGGGTAGTAGCATTGAGAAAATGTAACGTGGCCTCATTAATGAAGGCCCACTATGTACTTAGCATTTAGTTATAGTTAGTTTTTTCTAGCTACCTCTAAATAAGGATAACTTCCTCCGTATGAATAATGTATTTGAATGTGAAGAAGGATAAACATTCTACAATTTTGACCTTTTTCAATTTGTTGTCATCAAAATCCAATCATAAAACATTTTTTGAAATTACAAATTCAGATTATTGACATCATTGTTTTTAATGTAAAAATGGATTCATTGCCCTCAAATACTCTTACTGCAACCTAATTTTGCAATATTAACGATTGATATATATAATTTAATCAATCCAAACTGAATCTTGTCATCCTTCAGGGAAAAAAATGTTGATTTCCCTTCCCAATATTTTGAATAGCGAGAAAAGACAAAATTCATAGAACATTTAGACCGTATAATTTGAATATGATTGTATTGCATCCTAGCTCACTGGGATGTTTCCCTCGTGAAGAGGAAAGTAAACAAGAGTTGATCTTTCCATAAAATATAGTTATATGGTTTTATCCTACCTTCAGGGTTTTTTATATTGAAGAAACTCCTTAGAAACTCTTATATGTTGTATCTGATTCGATTTTAAAAACTAAGGAACATAACAAGTGGTTCAAAATATTGCGACAGTAATAAGTGAGATCATATTAAATATTGTGATTATATGTAAGGATAGGTTCAATAGGGAATTTCTCCCTTGAAGAAGCAATTAAATAAGAATGTATACTTCCAAATAAAAAATTGATATATAATGTTTCTATATCTTAAATTTTTTTAGATTTAATAAACTAAAAAAACATTTCTATTATATCATTTCATATATTATTTATAATTGAATCGTATAAAACTAACAACTATAATATACTAAGCTTTTTCATATTCATTTAATTAAATTAACATATTTTAAATATAAAAACAAAATTCAAGATTTCTTTAATTCTACATTACACTTTTATGCTTAGATTTATATACAAAAAGGGAGCAAGTGTTGTAGATGAGGGGGTGGATGCTAACGAGTCCAACCTTCCCATCTTTCCTTGTCTGCTGACCAGATTGGGATATCATTGAGATAGACCATTCCTTTTACTGATTTGTCACATGAAAAGCCTCTTACCTAGTAATTGACCATTCCCCATGGAATGATTTTCAGTCGGTGCCGGGTAAGCCTTGCCTTTATGCTCTGAACAAGGGAAGTAATGAGTCCATCACTTTTGGCCTGCCGTCCCCGTCTTTGGTGACTTAGGGTTCTTCGTTAAAACGATCACTTGAAAGAGACTATTGGTGGAAACACGCGTGAAATTAACATATTTTAAATATAAAAACAAAATTCAAGATTTCTTTAATTTTACATTACACTTTTATGCTTAGATTTATATGAAATGAATGGTGAATACATTTTTAACAATTAAATATATATGATATTCAAATCCTTACAATGCATTTTGAATAATTAAATATATTGAACACTAAAACTTACTTCTCCACTCAAGTTCACCTATGGTTTCATTATTACAACTTCCATATCTATGCAAAGTTCAGTTATACTTTCATTTACTTAATTTACTTGACTAACATTTATAAATAAAAATAGTTTTCAATTTACTTAAATAAAGTTTATAAACAAAATTTATTTTATAAATAATTGAAGTGATAATATTAATTTTGATTTAAACTATTTAATTATGATATTTATAATATTTAGGAATTTTAATATATTAAAAATATATCAATTTTTTTTAAATATTTATCAGTAAATTAAATATCTCTAAAATATTTTTTTAAATTAATTCTACAATATAAATATTTCTCTCTTTCAAATAATAATTTCAAACTAAGTATTTAATTCCAAACTAAATATTTTTCTCTTTCAGATAATAATATCAAAATACTTAATAATTTCAATTTAAATAAAATATTCTCTCTCAAATAATAATGTCAAACTCATCATTGAGCCATTACACTAATCCATAATACTTGATAATTTCAATTTAAATAAAGTATTCTCATATGATATAAAGATATAGTTTTATGTTTTATTTATTTATTTTTAGATATATTTTTCTACCAAGTTTGTTTTAAAAATTGTTGAAATTGCAAATTTCAATTGTTAAATCAACACAATCCTAGTACTTTATGGAATTTTCAAATGTTAAATCTGTTTATACATTCAGAAATTCACTTAAAGTAACTTGTGATTTCACCAATAATTATATAACCAAATTTCTACTATAATTATTAAAATTGACAAAAGAACATAGAACATTTAAGTTATATCATAAATAAAACATAAAAAAACCCCACAAATATGACGATACATACAAAAACCCCACAACTAAGTATCCCTCATAGTTCTACTACATCTAGAACTTCTTAAACTCTATAGTTGTCTATAGTTCCACATGTAGTTGTATTAACCACATTTCACAACTAAAACACGTTAAGCTACCCAAAAAAAACTCCTAGGGGTACTTAACCTTAGCCTACGTTGACCACCTTTTTAAGGGAAAGGTCT
Source organism: Picea engelmannii (assembly GCA_009831015.1). Lineage (NCBI taxonomy): Eukaryota > Viridiplantae > Streptophyta > Pinopsida > Pinales > Pinaceae > Picea > Picea engelmannii. Next base: position 226,658 of record ML792643.1, on the reverse strand, counting down.
TGAGTAGTAACAACTAGGTAAGGTCCCCATCAACCCTCGAACTATACCTATTGATAGGGGCTATGTCTAGCTTTTTTCTATGGGAAAGGTCTAGATAAGGCCCACGTCAACCCTACTCTTTATTAGCCACTAGGGTGTCAATCCAACTTTCTATTATAATTTCAGCCGGATTCAAGTGGTTATAAAAACCAAACTCACAAATGCAAGTGGTTATAGAAACCAAACTCACAAACACCGAAAGTGAAAAAATCAATTGATAAACATAGCCCCACTTATTTTTATTGCTATGATGCGATTTTTTTGGATATCCATAAACAATTTGAAGTGTGGGGGGCGGCCTTGGGAGGTTCTTTGATAGACTTCTTCAAGATCGACCAGAGCCAACGTTGGGCGCTCAGAGTCCTCTCGCTTGCAAAGATATTTCAATGTAGCGATGACGTCATGCAGGCGTCCGTACTATTCATTATTTGTGGAGGGAAAGGGATAGGGTTCGCAAAAGTTGTGTTCGTGGTCACGTGGATTCCGGATTTTGCGGCGTTAAATTGGGGCGATAACGTGACCAAATGGTTTTCTAGGCGGCTGCCCAATGGCGTCGCTCCCATGGGCCATAATCGATAATTTGCCCGACCGTATAATTTTATTTCCCAAACATGAAAATCCATGACCTTCCGTCAGCATTCTGCCCGCTGTTCAGGACCTGCCGGTGGTCCTGAGTGCAGATTCACGCATGATAAGCATGAAAACCAGGATCTGGTTGTACGGAAATTTTGACATTTTTTTTCTCTGGGTGGGAGGAGGGATCAAAACCGAAGTTTTCAATGTTCAATGCCCATCAAGATGGGTTTTAAACGTCATAGAATGTCTTTTATATTATGCACTGCAAAAATAATTTGAAATTTAAAATAACCTGTCACACTTGAAACGACTGGAATAAATTCTTTCCAAAAGAATGGGCTATTGACGATGAATCCCGTCAATATTTAATTTTAGGTTGTACTTATTTCAGGTTGCAACTTGCCGTTGTCCCACTCATGTCCCTGCCAACTAAACAATGCCAATACTCAACGGTGTCCTTACAAGTTAAGTCTCCAATGTTCTTGGTAAGTAGTGAAATCTAATGGAGCCTTTGGTTCTACTTGCTACTATGAATCTTCTTTGCACTTGCCTGTCCTTTGTCCTTTTAGGAATAAATTTGAACTCCCTGATAGTTTTAGTCCATTAATATGCAATCTGCAATTATCTGAGATTTTACTTACTTGTGCCATATCGTTGAAATCACTTGTGCCATATTGGTGACCGCATCTATTTTAATTGATTGTCACTTAGTATGCTCAACTCAACTCAGTAGTTTACCGCGTTCCTCCAGGCTCTATATGCCGGGTCCTACTCCCGACTCCGGGCAGGGCTCGTCCTCAACTTCTCCAGTCATGAGAAACATTAAGTGCCCACCAGAGCTCAAAATTGAATCGCTCCCCTGGGTTAAACCATGTTTACAGGATAAATTCAAAAAATACTTTAAAAGAAATTAATTTTTTAAATCACTTGACATTTATTAAGGATTAGGTTATATCCATCTTAACTCCAGATTTATCATGGGCAAAGAGGTATCAAATTCCTTAAGATGCAATTTTTTTTTAGAATAGATGAGAGATTAAGATGGATTTTATACATACACACATCTCCCTCATACTCAATCAATCATTCAAATGTTTTAAACATAAGATTTTTTTTACATTCCATTGTTATATATATATATATATGTGTGTGTGTGTGTGAGCTTCACATTACTCCATATTAAGCATTGAAGAAATGACACATCTCCATCATATGGAGAATTAGAAAACACTTATGTGGACAAAGAAATATTTTATTTATTATTTTTTTCTTATTAATAATTTTTTAAATGTCATATGCCAACTCCATAATATTAAGCATTGAACAAATTATGCATCCACCTCATTGTGGGAAGCAGAAAACACCTATTAAGTAAATCATTTTTTTTTTACTTTCAAGTATTCTATCTTTCTATATATAGAGTTGATATATAAATATTTTAAGATGGATATTGAAATATTTTATTTATGACCTACAATGAAATATTTTTTTGTTATTAAGGTTTTTTTAAATGCCACTTTTCAACTCAATGTTGAGCATTGAAGGAATTATACATATCCCTAATACTGGGATGTAGAAAACACCTTTTGGCCCTCATACAAAACTTTTTTCGACGCAATAAAAAACTACAAAATATGAAAAGAAGGGTTACATTTTCAACAACTCATCAATGTATTCAATGTTGATTTTTTGTTGTTGAATTAAGATTGTGTCTTCCATATTGTATGAGGATAGACGTGAATAATGAACAAGATTCAAGATTTAACACCCATTACCTTCTTTTGGCATCTAAATACTAAAACATCTATATTCTTGTTGGCTCTCATCTATTCCCTAATAAGATGTACCCTTGAAGAATATTAAGTCCATCACATGGCTAGACCTAGATACTCCTACCATTGGGTTGGCATATTCACCATTTAAGTGTCAATACTTAATGAAAGCTTCTTGGAGAAGCTTGGACACCTTGTCGTTCTGAATCTCCACTTGAATTCATGCATTATGAGGATTTTCAATCGTTGTCAATGAGAATTGGCATTGTATCTCATGTGCTCAAATCCCACACTTGACATAATGGTGTTTCCTTTTGTATATTTTCCTTTGTTATTGGCTATGCAAAACACCAAAACAATTAGTGAGGGGTTATGGGCGTAATTGTAATGACATCATAAATTTATTAGTAAGATTAAACGCAATTAGGTGGCTCAATGAAAATTTTGAAAAGAAAACAATAGGCATTGCCTATATCCAAGGAAATGAGGTCATCTCTCTTTCTTTGTGTTCATGTATTCCATCTCTCTAAAAGTAACTAACATATCAATTCATAGTTAATTTGTTGGATTGGTAATTCTATTTGTTTTCTTGTTATAATTTATGGGATGGTTATAGCATTGGTATTTAATATTTGGTCACATTCATTGACTTCTTGACCACTTAGTATGTAGTTCATGGAATACCAATTATTGTAATAAATACTTAATGGGAACAAAACACATAATTAATCCTTGAATGGAAATCTCTCAACAGTCTACCTTTCTATATGTTTGGTCTATAGCTCATTATAAAAATAATCCATAGTATGTAATAACACTAGATTCAGTGTTCGTCGAAGGTGTGTTTATCTCTTTCCCGAAAAATAAGGGGAAGGAGTGAATAAATCTATTTTGTTTCAAAACAATGTTAATGATTTTGTTTGGGATGATCTTTTTTATTAAGATTACTAAAAGTTTCTTTGCGTGTGTTCTTAAGTAAGTTAGATATAAGACTACACAAAATGGAAATTGTCAACATTACAAAACTTGAAATTAAGATTACAATGGTGAGAATTGTGATTATATTGCTCAAGTTTTTTCATCATCAAATATTCACTATGATCATTCCCCTTTTCCCAATAGTATCCATGTTTATCAATCACACTAGATATCACTTCCTTCTTGTTGTCTTTAGCAACATTGACATCAGTGTGATGATACCTTAAGTGTCAAATATTTTGAGAATGCCTCATAGCTCGCTTTTCCTCTACCACATCCCCATCCCAAGATGAATGAGACACATCCTTCACATCCTTCATGCTTCAATAGAACATTTTTTTATGCCTAGGTGGGATTCTTAAGACTGCTATGGACAATGTAACATAATTCTTGTTATCATTAGCTCTATTCATTATGGATTATGCTCTAACATCACATTGTCACACATTTTTGCATGGTTTGAGAGATAAAGTGAACAATCAATATTCTTAATAAAAATAACATACTTGGTGGTCTTGATGAGTAGTTATTTTTAGCTTTGTGTTTTTATGGATCTTAGGAAGCTCCAATGATAGATTCTTTATCCTATATAATAAGCAATGGATCAAATCATTCTAGATATGCATGCTCCTAAATTCCTATAAAGAAAATAAACTCTCTTCATGGCTCTTATAGTGTTTTGCTAAAATTACCACTCTTGAACAAGCTCTCAAATAGCTACTACAATTTATTATTTCGTAATGAGATCTACATGGAACATGACTCCAATGGTTATGTGTGATGGCGATACGATCATGCGTGATGGCGATACGATCATGATACGAATCCAACATGTAGCATTCATGCATCATATCGACACAAAATATAAATACTCTCTTATATGGATGTCCACAAAAATATTTAATTATGACATTATGTCTAAATCTTTATAATCATCATTTTCAACATTTTTAACAATTCATCATTGTTGTGGTTTTTATGATTTCATTTTTCTTTTTACTTTTAATGTCTACATAAACCATTAGAAAGTTACATTTGAAATTGTAAAGTATGTATGTTTATTATTACTTTATATTCAAATTACAACTTATTTATTTGGTGGTTCATTAACTTTTAACATTAACTTTTAACATTGTAAAAAATTAAATGAGTAATATTTTTTTTAATGTGTACTTAGTTTACTTTCGTGAATCAAAATACAATTATTTTTATAACTTTTTATCATGAATTGATAAAAATATATTCATCAACAAGAAATAATTAAAATTAAAGAAATCCCTTCAAATTTAATCACACCAATAAACATTACTTGATGTTCAATCTCTTCATAATATCAGATATCCCATATATGGAATGGACTAACCATTCCCAAAGAATATTTTTTTATGTAAAATTGAGTTGAAAGACATACAAATCATGCGTGTAATTATTACTAGATAATGGGCCTCGACAATGTATGAACCAGAATTAATGGGCCTCGACAATGTATGAACCAGAATTGCCTCTCGATTCCCAATTCCCATGCTAAGTTCTAATTAGTTTCGTGGCATGATGCATCACATGAACTCATATTCCCTCGCATTAGTTTAATGAAAAAACTAAGTGTGGATTACCACACTCCATACCCATAATTAAAACCAATTGTGCCCTGGCCACAGCTTGCTGAAATTGACCACTTTGATTCTATTAACAAACGGGAATTGGGTATCCTCGTAGTAGCTATCCACTTATACAATAAACAAGGGGAATGATCAGCCATTGGGCATGTTCAGTTAACAGAGATTTGATTCTGGCAGGTGGGCTGTGAGAGAATCATAAGGACATTAGTTCACATCACCATGGATTTCTAGGAGTTATACATGAGTTTCTAGTAGGATGGGCATTGCTACACTTTCTAAGGAATCATAGATAATTCTCGAGAGATCATCATCTCACAGGACTTGGTAAAAATTATTAAAAAAAGGCATTTAGGTATTGTTTCCTAATTCCATTCCATTCATGTAACGACCCCCTCTTGCGACAACAAGCGAAGCAACTTTTTTTTTTTTTCATTTTTTTTTTCAGGAGTTAAGAGGCAAGAAGGCGACGACGACAACATTTTAATCAAACCACTAACAACGAACGCTAGCACGTAGTCCAGGAAACAAGTTACTATGACACCACACACCGGCTCAAGACAACTAGGAAACATGTGAAAAATAACAAGGAGGATGACTACCCTTCCGATGCAAATAGGACCACGCCTACAAGCTAGGGGAGAACACCTCCATCCTGACATCACGCCCTAGATGAAAAAATGCTAGAACCTCAAGGTGTGCGGACCTAACGCCTGAAGACATTTAGCCCTTGTGCCAAGAGAAACTTGCAAGCTTGGAATTAAGGGATGAGGAATGGATACAAAGCATCGATTACAAGAAGATCCCATTTAGATGCAGAATATGCCATGAACATGGAAACTTAATCAGAGAATGTATGCTCAATAAAAAACAAGAAATGGAAAACACCAAAGCATAGCAGGATGAGGAGGGTTTGGAAAACTGAACCATAGAAACAGAGAAAACAAGAAACCAAGAAAAGCCCCAATAGAGAGCGACCCGAAATCTAGGAATAGACCAGAAGGACGGGACAGGGCTAGATAAGTGGAAGAAGGAGGAAAGGAAAAGACAAAATATAGAGTACCTAGGGAACAAGCAACTGAGGAGAACACCGATATTCCAGGCAATAAGAGATAACATGGAGGTAGTGCAATCCCTATCGAAGGACGAATCGAAGACGCTAATACCCCAATGCACGAGGCATACAGAGATTTGGAGATGAAACCAAGCGAGGTAGGCAGGAAAGATCCAAATCTCAGAGACATTCTGGAAAGTGAAGGCATAGATCTCCCGAACATCCTGGAGCAATGGAAAAAGTAGGGAGTAGACAATGTGCCAGCAGAGAAACTAGATCGTATCCAATACCTTATCCTTCTAAGGGAGGAAGAAAAATCCGGAGGGATCAAACATACGCACGGCAAGATAGGACACCTGGGAATCAAAGAAGGCGAGGGAAACCCACAACATTCACCCAAGCAGACGAGGTAGAAGAAAGGAAGGAAATCAAACAGTGTATCCCTACAAGAACTAGGAGCCCTGTTGATAAATTCAAGTAAGATATATTTTTGAACTCCCCCCCACATGTTTAAATGAATATTACCACATGGAATATAAGAGGCCTAAACAACCCACGAAAGCAAAGAATACTTAAAAATAGAATGAGGAAGGATCAACCTGACCTCTTTTTGATTCAAGAGACAAAATGCACTGTAGACAGAATGGAAAAAATCAATAAAAAACAATGGAGAAAGTATCATATGTTGGTTGTCAAAGGCCAACAGACGGCAGGCGGTATACTCACCCTATGGAACCCACAATCACTGAACCTACTAGCAGTTGAAGCTACGAGACACACACTCTCGGTTAACATGGAAATTATAGGTAACACCAAGGCAATGCTATGCACCAATGTGTATGGTCCCCAGATGTTGAAGGACAAAAGGAGAATACTCGTAGACCTAGAAAATCTAAAGGGTAGATCATGCAACCTCCACTAGATCTTGGAAATGGATTTCAACATAGTCATGACACTTGCAGAGAAAAAAGGGGGCACCAGAAGACTGGACAGATATGTGGAGGAATTCTCATCTTTAATTGATGCAATGGGGATGGTAGACATCTAAACTAGGAATGGCCAGTTCACCTGGAATAACAAACGAAGTAATCAATACCAAGTAGCTACAAGGCTAGATAGATTCCTGGTGTTGGAATCCATCATTCTGCAGGGACTAACTTTAGATTGCAACATCCTTCCATGGGGGGGTTCAGATCATTGGCGAGTCCAATTGGAAGCAAACTTCCAAACCACTTCGAAGAACATACCTTTTCGATTTGAGAAATTATGGATCAAGCATCCCACCTTCAAGGAGCACATCAACCAATGGTGGCAGGAGGAATTATCGAATCAAGGGACAAGGATGTTCAAACTTTTTAAGAGAATCAAGTAAATCAAACACAAACTCAAAGAGTGGAACAAGGAAATATTTGGGAACATAAACCAAGAGAAAACAAATATTGAGGATAGAATGAGGATACTCTAGGAACTCTGCATATATTATGGTTATAGAGAGGATCGAAAAAGAGAAGAGATCTAATTGACCCAGGAATGGGAAGCAAGATGCCAAAAGGAAGAAACTCTATAGCGCCAAATGTCCAGAATCAGGTGGCTAAATGAGGGGGAGCGGAATACCAAGTTATTTCATATAACCACCATTGCAAGAAGAACCCACAACAAAATATTGAAAAATAGCGATCATGATGGGATCTAAAGAGAATCCCACAAGGAAATTGAAAATACATTGGTCAATCACTTCCAGGGGATATCCCAGGAACACAACCAAGACATAACTGAGGCCATACAAAGGATAACACAACACATCCCCATGATGGTCATAGAGGAACAAAATATCAATCTAAACAAACCCATATCAGTGGAGGAAATCGACCAAGTGGTCCAGGAGATGCCCAATGGAAAGGCCCTAGGCCCAGATGGCTTCACAGTGGAATTTTTCAAATCCTGCTAGAAAGTGGTTAAATATGATGTCTATGGAGCGGTGGAAGACTCCAGACGTTCGGCCTCCATATTGAAAGCGTTAAATGCCACAATGATCACCCTAATCCCAAAGGAAAATGAAGCAAGAACCCCAGATCGCTATAGGTTGATAGCTTTATGCAATGTTGTTTACAAGATAATCTCCAAAGTAATATCCAATAGACAAAAACCACTCCTACCCACACTGATTTCAAAGGAGCAGGCGAGTTTCGTAGAAGGAAGACAAATACTGGATAACATCATCCATGCCCATGAAATTATACACATGCTAAAAATACAAAGGAGAGGGGGGATGATAATCCAACTTGACCTGGTGAAGGCTTACGACAAGATTAACTGGCACTATATGGCCAAAACGCTGGAAGCCTTTGGGTTTGAGATCTTAAACCAGTGTTTCTACATGCATTAAAATTTTTCTTGTTTTTCTTATTTTTGTGCATTTCCAGCCTAAGAAGGATATTCCATTGTGTCAAAAGTGCTACTTGCAGTTGGAAACTCTTCTCACTTCACTTGAAAAGTTGTTTGTTTGTCCAAGATCCAACCATTTTTATCATATCTAGAGGTATAAAGTTTCACTATTCCTTTTGAATTTTTTTAATACTGTTAATATTTCATTTTTTAAAATTCATATTCCTAGTTTAGTTCTGTTTTTTGTCCTCATATACTCTTTTATGTTCACTCTTTGTGATCTTGACAAATAAAAAACATAGAAGAAACAATTTTATTCTTTGCATAAGCTCTTCGCTTTTTTCTTTATGCAATCTCAAGAGATTATAAACAAAGAGAAAACTTTCATTTTCTGGGAAGGATACCTAATATCTAACCTCATTGTTATAAAGTTTCAATTTTTTTCTTTAAACTTCACTTGTTTTTGGGTCCCATTGTGTTGAAGTTTCTTGCAAGCAAAAATAAGGGTTTTGGGGTAAGCACACACTTTGCGGCATTAGAGATATATTTTTCTTCAGTTCACTTGGTTGAAAGTTACTTTATTAAATAATAATTTTGAGTTCAATTCTCTCTTTTCATTAATTTACTTTTTGAAAAATTTCATTCAAATTTAAGTAATCACATAATTTTATTGTAAAGTGCATTTACTTAAAGTATAAAAGTGAATCACTATAAATCAACTTTAATGTTCTTTCTTAAGTTACTTTTTTCATGCAATTTTAATTTATAAAGTAATTTCATTGTAAAAGTGTCTCTTATATATTTTATAAAAGTGGGTCACTTCATATAAAAATAACTTATTTGTAAAACTCAACTTATAGGAAAAATTAGAGAAGGAAGGTAAATTGGTTTACTCCACAATGTTAATGTGCATTGATAACCATGAGGACCAACCTCTATGTGTCACATGGAACTTTGGTTACATTTTATTCCTTTGCTAAAAAGGGCATAACTTTGACATACGAAGTCCATTCTTAATGCCATTGTTTTAAACTATCTATTTTTTCAAGAGATTTCCATCTAGAAAACTAGTTTCTACTTTTGAAGCCACATTGCCTATATATTTTAATATTGATAGTACAAGTTATGTTTTTTCTTACTAATACAAACTACTCCTCATGGAAATACTATATGGAGGATGTATTATGAAGTAAAGGACATTGCCTGATTACCTTGTGAAAAGAAATCACCCCCGCTGATGCTGTAAATAAATCCAAATAAGATAATCAAAATGATGAAGCGTAGGGATTATTCATAATTTATATCTCTAGTAACTTATGGTTTCACTTTCAAGGATTTTACAACCCATATGAAGCTTGTAAAAATATGGAATTTGTATTTGGTAAATAAAATGAGATTACGCCACACTAGCTAGATGAATATTATAAAAATATGGAATTTGTATTTTGTAAAAAAAATGAGATTACAAGACACTAACTTGAAAACCAATTAAGTTCTTTAAATCCCAATTATTTCTCTTGCATTGAATATTATCTAAGTTCAAAACACTCAAAGTTTTACTTTTTGACTGTAAAATATAAATGAAGGACGAATAATGTATATATGGTATTCTTGCTAAGCTTGGTAGTGCATATTCTATTTTTGTATATACTTTTCACTACACAGGAGAGGATGTAGGGGTTTCTTGCAAACACCCTCCCTTGAATCGTATTTTGATTCTTTGATTCAAGAGAACGGAAATATATGACATCTTGAATTCATCAACATTGTAGGTACAACTAACGAAGCCTTAGTGAAAAAATAGAAAGATGAATCTTATAATCCAAAGAAGCACGATCCTCACAATAACAAACAAAACAAGGTTATTCGACCCTCTCATCCAAATTCTACTCCCAATGGTGACAACGAATCAAAATAAAAAAAAAAATAAGAAGATTAAGAGGCATTGCCATTTTTGTGGGAAATATGCTCATATAGAGTCTTATTGTTTTTGTTTTTAATATGGAGGCCTTAGAAGAAGAAATGAAGAAGAAAAACAAAAATCTTCATTCTTCTTCTTCTAACTCGTCTTTCCTTCATCTAGTTTCTCTTTCAATTCAACATCAAATTATTCTTCTAAAGAGTGTATTATTAATTATGGAGCATATTATCATATGGATAAGGATAAAGTTATTTTCCTACTTTCAATGAGTGTAACACCAAACAAATGTTTGATGGTGATTTTAGATCTCTTATTATTGTAGGGTCTATAATAGTTCATCTAGATGATGGTCATTTTATTGATGTATTATATGTTCCAAATATCTCATTTAACCTTATATTAGTATATCAAATTGCTCGTTCAAGTGAAGCTAAAACAATAGAGATTTCACTTTACCAAGTTGTATTCAAGGATTTATAATATGTCAGGGATGTCGTGGAAACTAGAATTATTGATGATATTACTAGGTTGTATAAATTTTACAACTTTAGGTCATTGTATTTTCTATAAATTTATGTTTCTCACAATGATGATTGAGTAGATTTTGGAATGTGTGTTTTGGTCATGTAAACTATCACTTACTGCAACAAATATCTAACCAAAGTAAGTCGATTGGTCTTCCTCTCATTTATTACATAGATGGTCCATGTGCTAGTTGTGTTGTTAGCAAACATAATTGGGACATTTTTTAAAAACATCCCTCTTGGCATGCCTCGGCTCCCTTGCAAGTCATTCATAGTGATTTGGGTGGTCCGCTTCCTTCTCTTTCTTTCTCTAGGTTCAAGTACTTCTTAAATTTCATTGATGACTTTTATAGATGCACTTGGGTTTATTTATTAAAACATAAAAGTGAATTTTTTGACCTATAAGGCCCTTGTACAAAACAAATATGCACATCACATGTAGAAGTTAAGAACAAATAATGGAGGTTAATATGTTAACAACAAATTTAAATATTATTGCATTGCAATGGAAAATCAGATGCAACATATTGTTCGATATACACCACAACAAAATGGTGTCACTAAGAGAAACAATTGCACATTAAATGGAATGGAAAATTGTATGATCCAATCTAAGGGATTAAGTCTTCGGGTTTTGGTAGAAATCATTGATTATACTAATTACATAGTCAATTTCACTCTTACAAAGGCTTTAAAAATTATAAAACCAGAAGAAGCATGGAGTAAAATTAAACTAGATGTAAGCTAATTCCATTTGTTTGGTAGTGAAGCATCTGCTAAAATTCCTAATGAGAAAAGTAAAGAATTACATCCTAAAAGTGAGAAGTGATTTTTTGTTGGATATTATGAAGATATAAAATATTATAGACTACTTCAACCTAATTCCAATGAAATTATTATTAGGAAAGATGCTAAGTTTAATGAAGGTGTCTTGGCCTATGAGACTAATTTAGTGTTTTCTCCATATTCAACATGTGATCCATCTTTAATGTATTTTTCATGTTATCTTCCCAAATTTTATGCTAATGATCTTATTATGGTTTATTCTTCAGATGATGACAATGAGGATGAAAATCCATCTCCAACTATTCATATTTCTCTAGTTGGGTACATTGAACATGAACTTGCACCAACATCATAGCTTCCCATATGGGTCAATAGAACACAATAATAAGTTGGTGAAGTTTTCAATGATACTATATAGTATTGTCGTACACATTCATATTTTAGAGATCCTTCTCTCTTTTTTCTCGAGCTTAAAAGAATCATGATCTAGAAACATTTATATAATATTATGGCTATCCAAATTGGGACACAACACTAAATGAAGAATGTTGTTCCTTAATAATGAATGATACTTGGGATTTGTTATGTCATATTAAAGGAAAAAACTTTTGATATGTAAATGGGTCTATAGAACTAGTATGCATCATAGGGAAGCGTTCAAATACATAATTCCAAAGTATTTTCTCAATTTGAAGGGATCAACTATAATGAAATATTCTCTCCCATAGCCAAAATGAATTCCATTCTCCTTTTTATAGACTTCACTACCTCATATAAATGTGATGTCCATCAGATGGATGTTAAAGTTTCCTTCTTGCATGGTAATTTGAAAGAATAAATTCATATGGAGAAACCTATTGGAAATGATCAAAATGACTCCATCCTTGTTTTCTTCCTTAAGAAATCTCTCTATGGTCATAAGAAAGATCCTCGTTCTTGGTATGCTAAAATTAATATCTTTCTTCTTTACATTGAATTTTCTCGATGTCATTCATACCCCAATGTATATAGCAAAAAAGGAGGAAGCAATCTCATACTAGTTTTTTTTATGTTTATGAACTTATCCTCATTGGTAGTGACCCCAAAATTTTAAACCATGTGAAATACATCCTTAAGAAGAAATTTGAAATGAAATACTTAGGTTGTTTGCATTATTTCCTTGGCCTCCAAGTATTTCAAACCAAGGAAGGAATTTTCATTTTTTAGTCTAAGTATGCATGTGACTTTCTTCCCCACTTTCACATGGAAGATTGTAAACTATCCCCATCTCCCTTCTAGTCCAAAGTCAAACTTGTTGTGACCTATAATACACCCAAAGTAGGTGACACTTTGTGCCATTAGTTATTTAGTATCCCCTAATATTTAACACTTTCCTATCCTAATATTTCCTTGTTGTCGGTATTTTTTCCCAGTATTCGCAAACACCCCATGAGAGCCATTGTAAATTAGAAAAAAAGATACTTTCATATATTTGGCATAAAATTCAATTTTTGATACATTACATTTCAAGGGGGGTCCTTGATTGGTTTCACTAATTTTGATTGGGTTGGCAAGCTTGGTGATTAAAATTCCACTGGAAGTTACATTTTCATCATTGGTTTATGACCTATCACTTGGGCTTATAAGAGAAAAAAAACTCTTTCTCTTTCTTTAGTGGAAGCATATTATCGATTAGTAGATAGTGAAATTCAACAAGTCTTGTGTATTTAATAGATCGTTTCATATTTTAGATTATAGAAACAACATCTAACCACACTTTGGCGTGACAATCAAAGTGTCATTGATCACACCAATTATGTAGTTCAATCACACTCTAAAGGTGAACCTTTTCCCTAGATAGAAGATAAAGTTGCAAACATTCTCACAAATTCTCTTACAAAAGTAATGTTTTCCAAACTTCAATTTATGGAGGACTTCAAGGATTTTCCATTAAGGGGGGATAGGCACTAATTGATCCTTCCTTATCCTATTGTGTCACCTTTGTAAATCCTTCAATCCTATCCCAAGTTTCTCTTTGGGGGTGTTACGATATCTAGACACTTATGCGATACTTAGGATCAACCTCGTCTAATGTGTATTTAGGTAAAGTTTATTTCTTTAGTGTGTTTTCTTGCTATGAATTGGTATGTGTTTGTAGTTATGTAATGTAATGGTCATGATATGTTATAGATATAACATGATCCAATATTTCATATTATCTTCAATACTAACAACTATATTGATCTATGTCTTGAAACTTTCTTGGTCCGTGACCTCTATTTAATGAGAATGGATGCTCATTTGATGATGGTCAATTGTATAAATTCATTTCAAATTTATTCTTTTTGAATTTATATATTTCCTAAAGTGGATGCATTGGCTAGGGAATGGCTAGGGTCATGAAGTTTTTCCCTCTTTGAGGGTTTAACCATGTAAAACATTGGAGACCTGATATTTTATTTGTTTGTTTAAAAGATTTCATAAGGTGTTCAACCTATGTGGAAATACGTTATTTTCCAAACAAAATAATCCACCCACTTAAAAGGTTTGTCCTTCACATTCATGTGAAGCATGGATTAAATTTCTTGAATGAGTATTTCAGTCTATCGATCTATTTGTGGATGGTGGTGAGTACCAAGTTTTTGTTAGGTTCCCAAGTCTACAAAAAGATTCTTATAGAAGTTATATGCAAACTTTGTATCCTTGTTAGATACAACTAATAAGGTAACCCATGCAATCCAAATATTTCCCTCATAATGTTTTTTGCAATTTCATTGTTCTTATGAGTGGACTTAACATGAATCAAATGTGTAACTTTAGATAAAGGTATCCACCATGACCATGAAAAAATCATGTTGTTGTGATGTAGTGGGTAACTTAGTAATAAATCCCTACTTACCACCTCATGTTTCCATTTTGAAATTGGCAAAGTATGCAACAAACTTTTTGGATGTTGATGTTCGATAATACATTGTTGACATTTCATACATATAGAATTATTTTCCATGGCATCCTTCTTCACCCTAGGCCAAAAATATATATTTCTTTCCATAGAGATAATTTTTGGGTAGCATAGATGTCTAGAATATGGAATTTTATGTATTTCATTCAAGATAATTCTTCTAAAATTTGAAGATTTGGGAATATACATTAATTTTTATAAATACGATTCCAATCACCATCTAGCTAATAGCCTTCATATATATATTTTTAATTTCTCTTGTTCCAATCCATTTTTCCCTTAGATATAATGTTCATCTTCAACAAGGGAATATATAACTCTTTTTCTCAAATTTGATTGGAAAATTCTAATAGTTTCCACATGAATTACATCCATTTTAATGCTAAGGGAATCAACAACTTTGTTTTATTTTCACTTTGTGTGTTCTTTATCTCAAAATCAAACTGACATGGAAATTTTAGCTACTTAGATTACCAAGATTTAAGTTTCATTGTTCACATAAAAAAAATCAAGGAATTATGGTCAGTTCTAAGCTCAAATTTATTTCCCATTAAATATAGCCTCCACATTTTCGAAGAATGTACTATTGAAACAAGTTCCAAATCATAGTCATCATAATTTTTCTCATCTTATTTTAATTTTTCTTATTCATAAAATACCACATTATTATCTTCCATAAGAACTCCATTGAACCCTTCAATGCATGTACTTTTGCACACACACACACAAAAATCCCACTTCACATTCTTGTGTCTATTCAAACTTGATCCACTTTAAAAAAAAAAATGATTGGTTGTGCGTTTTTGGAGAATGCCTTGATGAATATACTATAATAACTAGAAAGACCCATGAATGATATTATGTATGTTACATTCTTTGGATTGGGTGAGTTCATTATAGCCTCAATATTCTATAGATCCATAGATATTCCTTCTTTGAAATAATGTGACCCAAGTAATAATTTTGTTTTATAAAAAAACACTTTTTCTTAGTTTTTCATTCACCTTGTGTTATTTTAGAACTTACAAAACCATTCTAAAATGTTCCTCATGCTCTTCTTCATTGTTAGAATAAATAAGAATATTTTATATAGATACTTGTTGAAGACACTATTCATGAGACACATGAATATAGTTGATGTATTCGTGACGGAAAATGGCCCCACCACAAATTCATAGTATCCATAGATTTCTCTAGAGCTTGTCTTATGAATTTCTTGTTCCTTAATTATTACGTGATGATCGCTAGACTTAAAATCAATTAATGAAAATGCATTTTCTCCTCTCATTTGATTAAAGAAGTCATCAATTCGAGGCAATGGATACTTGTTGTTCATTGTGACTTTGTTCAACTACTTTTATTCAATACAATAGCTAATATATCCATCCTTATTTCTCACAAATAACATTGGTGCTCCCCATGGAGATACACTTGGAAAGAAAGTATCCCTTTTCCTACTGTTCTTGCAACTGAATTTTAAACTCCAATAATTATAAGGTACTCAATCTATATGGATGATTGTACATTGGTGTATACCCTAGCACACGATTGATGGTTAAATTGACATCCCTCTTTACTGGAAGTCGTAGTACTTCATCAAGGAATATATCACTAAAAATTTGCAAGACAAAATAGTCTTCGAGATGGGTGCTATATATTTCGCTGAATATAATATGTGGGATGGATAAAATTAACATCATTTTCTAAAACATTTTTACAATTTCAAGGTTTAAATATTCCAAAAAAAATAAATCCTTTGGTATTCCCTTTATTATCCTTAAGTTTCCAAGTTCATAAATGCAATCAAAAGTTATGTTGTAGCAATCAATTTTACTTGATGTGCTTCTAACCAATCCATTACAATGGATAAATCACAAGAAACAAGTAGACAAATATTAAACTCTTACCATCTGAAGACCCCATATAGATCTAAGAGATATCTCTGCATTATTTCACTACTTGTCTCTTGGTTCTAGTGAACAATTGGACTAGACATGACTTACTTTACTTTCACTTTTTGAGAGGAGAAGTTTCAACAATTTTATGATTAATGTAACTATAACTAGATCCATGATGAATTAAAATGCAAATATATTTCTTAGCAATATCACCTTCAACTTAATCCATAGTTAATTGGTGATTTTCTTGGTGGTCCTCCAATGCAACATAGATCCTAGGAAAATTATTTCCTACATCCTCAACAGTTATATCCTCTTGAAGTTATGGAAATGTTTGACACCACAATTTTTTGTGTGAAAATTTTTCAATAAAATCATCTTCTCTCCATCCCCAACATTGAATAGGATCCCTTTTCCTTCCTCCTACCAATTCAATTGGCTCAACATCACCTTGTGATATTTTTTTATGCTAACTCTTATAATGAGGAGGATTGAACCATTTCTCTCTTTGACCAACCTTCTCTTTCTTCTATTCCTTCCATGTATTATGGAGTTCCATATTGTTTATATTATGATCATATCAATATTTATCATTTCTAATGGCGTCATCCATATTTTTAAGTTTATCAAACTCAAGTATTTCATTGTAATATTGAGGTAATCCACATAGGAAACATTAGATATTTACCTTCTTAAGTATGATGTACTTAACATATCTCAAAAACTCAAAGAATTTATTTGGATATTCATCCATGGTGATTTGGCCCAACTTTAACTCATAAAATTTGTTAATATTAACATCATAGTATCTATTAGAGAGGTACTTTTGTTGAAAGTGTTTCTTGAACAACTTCCAAACAATATTCCTCTCATAGGTTTTCTTGAGTGGTTAGAGATGTCCCCATGAAATTTATGATCTTCCATTTAAAATAAATATGGACACTCCAACCTTCTATTTTGAGACTAATCATGGATTAGAAATACTTTCTCATGTCAAAAATCCAAGCCTCATCTTCTTGTCTAGATTTTACTTCAGCATCAAATGTAGGTGGTTTTTCCTTTCAAAATGCCCAATGTAAGTTGTCTCTAAAATCCTTGTTTATCCTATTCTTTCAAAAATAAGATATTGAACTACTTGATGAGTCTTTAGAGTAAAATTAATAACTAGCAAAGGATTTTTATGGTGTACATGTCTCATTTCTATAGGTTCATCTAGTACTATGGAAAATTTTGAGAGAATGACTCTTGGAGCTATTCCTACATTTACCAGCATTGTTTGAATCGTATCCATGATGTAATTTCCTATGTATGGATATCAAACCTTGAAGCATGTAAACATTCAACTGGATCTTCTCTTCTTGAGCCTTAATTATTATTTCATTATCTAATTTTTATATTTGAAGCTCTGTCCTCAGGCTCGTAATAGTCTCTAAAATATTTGGAGATGTCTCTTGATTTATATGTCCATTGGACTCTATATCTACATTCCTAGCTGATATATTTTCACCCTCGACATCATATTCAAATTCATAACCATCCTATTCATCATACATGATGATATCTTTTCATTTCCCACCGAGCCTATGTTAATTAAATTATCTTGAGTTCTAAACTCTAACTATCTCTTATATGAAAATGTATCTAGAAAAGTTTTCATACAATTACACTTGTTAGAAACATTTTATCCTCAATATTATAAAGAATATGTTTCTCTTAATGCACTCTAGAAACTAGCCATATTGACATTTTTTGTTGAAATAAGGTTACATGTTCTTTTCTTCCCATTTTTTGTTGATGTGGCACCTTGATGACATGGAATGACATGTGTGTTTTGATGTGGTAATAGTGTTCTACATGTCATCATTTTGTTTATCCATGTCACCCTCACTAGCTTTCATCCTTACCTTTTTCATATCCCTATCATATTTTCAAAGGTTTCTTGCTCTAATACCACACTATAGCATCCATGCAGAGAAACCCTCATCACATGATAGGTAACCACAAAAGAGGATTCCAAAAATTCCATTATTAGAGAGTGAATCCCCATAATAAAAACTTTTGAGCTCTCCCCTGAAGGACAAAAATATAATTAAATGCATGTTCATATGTAAAAATTAAAATGAAATAGAAATAACGAGAACAATCATACACTACATGTAATATACATTGATTTTTAATATAGAAATTAAACAAAAAAAAATTCATTTTCCTAGACAATGCTAAGGCACTTATATTTTAACTAAATAAATTCTAAGAAAATTATTGTGCAAGAGAAAATTTCCACTGAACCATAGGTTTTTACTACATATAGCACCCCCAAGTTGGGTGAGACCGTTGGGGAAAATGAAACAAGCTACAAGATTCTTTCTCTCACAGGACAACCCATTTTGTCTCATGTTTAACCAATCTACTCACCACATACTATTAAATGCATCTCATCCAACCATCAACAACCAGTGAGATTTCTTACACTACCTTGCGAAACACAAGGAAGGACAACGATTTCTCTCTTCAATAGTCCCATAGAGTACCCTTCCCTTGTATAGTTATTTTGAGTGTGTGTAGAAATATTCCAATATGTTTTATGCTTTCATAGAACTACTTTCCAAAGAAATACTTGGCCCTCAATCATCCAAAGAGAAGAAAATTCATAGTGGTCGTTTCCTAACTTTCCTAGCCTTTATACTCAACTACAACCATCAACCTTTCATAAAAACAAATACTTGAAATTTTCCTTTAATGGTGTTGATTACAGTTAATTTCCATATTTTCCTTGGTTATCAAGGGAAAACACAGCATGAATAACACAAAAAATGAGTGTGAGAATGCTAGAAATAATGCTAGAGGCAATGGAATAAGAGGATTGGTGAAATGATGGTCTATATTAATTCTAACTACATGAATATAGGACTCTTATAATTCTAAAAATGATTTTGATCAATGCACTCTCCCATAACTATGTTAGAGGACTTTCCCACCAATCTCTGGCATGCATTGTATGATTGGTTTTAATCATTCAAATAAGGTGGATGGATTCATTTAGGGAACATGGTGGAAAAAGAGATAAGTTCTAAGGTTGACACTTGGAAATCGAGGATTTACTTTCCCATAGGAATCCTTTCCTTCTTCCCTCTAATGCAATCATATCCCCTCTTAGAGTGCTCCACACAACCATCTTGGACCACTATATATTATATTCCACCATTAATATTTACATAGCTTGATTTTACCATGGTGAGGAAAACACATCGTCCATATATATGTATATTTACATAATACATGCCTTGCCTAGCCACCCACTAGTGGGACTCAACCTGAGCTCAACAATAGGAATCCATGCTAGCATATTTGAAACATTTACATATTATGATCTAATATGTGCCAAGGGTCAAATATAGGGTATTATAAAGTCCATGTTTCGAGCACACTGCAATTCATGTGCTAAAAATGTACAATCTTACTTTAGTTTCTCTTTCCCAATTACAATTCAATAGGCAATAGTAACATATGAAATGTCACAAGTTGAACATAAAGGTTTTAGCATAGTCATAAACATTCACCTCGGTAGCTACAATAGGTGGCAGAATTTGGATTTTACTTAGCAGATCAACCTCTTGGTAAAAAAAGTACAATATTTCCTTTTACTCAAATTCAATGTCTCAATAACCTATGAACACCATCTATACATAATAGATAGAAATACATTTAATAGATGCACTTCTTGTTAATTGTACATGGTAACTTTTTCATCTACTAAGTAGGAACTCTTTCCTCTACTAAGTAGGAAAATAAGATGATACACTAACAAAATTGCTTTATGATTTCTTGTTTTAAAACAATATAACCTATAATATATATATATATATATNTGTTATCCATGAGTTTAATCATTATTTGCAACATTCTTATTAAAACATAAATAGAATACCAATATGCAAAACACTTATCTACACCACATGAGAATATTAACCTAACACCAATATGTGAAAACACTTATTTAGACAAGTAATAAAAATTATATACTTTAAATAACAATAACTTAAAAATAAAATGATGTTGAAAATTTTATTTTTAGATTAAATTAAAAATTGATATTTTTTATATTTGATTTATTTTCAACTAATTAAATTTAAAATTTATTTATTTTATTTATATTCAAATACTTCTATTAAAAACAATATCTTCCAATTATTCATTATTCATTTATTTGTTTCCAAATAATAAACTTAATAATTATAGTGAGGTCAAAAAAACATGTACAATAATTATAATCAAGTCATAAAACATCTACATTGGGGGAGAATGTTATTTAGCTATCCAATAAATCTAACATATCTGTTGAGGTATTTGAAATTGAGTTAATACAATTTTTAGTGTTTTGGGATGAATGTGAATTTTATTTGATATATAGTTTGTGTTTATACAAAATATCTCAATAAATGAATTAGCTCACATAAAATTGTTATTATAGATTTAATGATACCCTATGCATTAATATTAAATGAAATATATAGGGTTGTCTCATTGGCAATGTGTTGATTTAAACAAAATATCTCTCTAAATTAATTAGCTCACATAAATTTGTTGCTATGATACTCTATGCATTAATATTAAGAGAAATATATAGGGTTGTCTCAGTGTTAATGAGTTGATGAACTTGCAGTTCTACAATTCTTGAAATTGTCGATGTCTTAGTTTTTCTTACTGCCATTCTTCATGAATGTTATAATATGTGTTGGAGCATGTGCTCCCGGCTGTCACCTGCATAGCGTCTAATAAAGTGATCTGCCTTTTTTTACCTAGTAGGTGATCTACCTAGGTTTTACCTGGTAGGTGATCTAATCTAGATTGTAGGATTAGGCTATCTCCTACATAGCATCCAATCAAGTGATCTGCCTTTTTTGGTGGTAAGTGACCAACCTACCTCAATCTGGGTTGTATGATCCCATTATAAAACTCAATCTGGGTTGTAGGATCCCATTATGGGTTGTATGATCCCATTATAAAACTCAATCTGGGTTGTAGGATCCCATTATAAAAGACATTTTAAAATAAAATCGCGTTGCACAATTTGATTGAAAATGCGGTTTAGTGCTGGCCACCTAAATTTTAATTCCTAAGGCTAAATCCGAGTTCTAGAAATATGCAGCCATATCCGGCGTCTCTTCATGAACACGGGAGGCATTGCCGGCGTCGCAACGACTTCACATGGGAACAGTGTACAAGTAGTTTCAACGGGCCCTGCGGCGCCCCACAATCACATGTATATGACGCCACAGCTCGTCTCTTTAAAGCACAGTCGCCCCACAATCACATGCATATGACGCCACAACTCGTCTCTTTAAAGCACAGTAGGACATCAGCACATGCCTGCGCATCTCTCTCCCACCCTGATCTTTTTGGGCAGGAACATCAGAATTTACACAAATCTTCTGTCTTGTGGAGTGGTTGGGGTTTCTTAATTTGCCGACCAGCTTATCATATGGAACAACCTGGTGGACGTGGAGAAGAGGCGGTATGGAAGGCCAGTTTCCAACGAATATATTTGAAGAATCTGGTGGCCGTGCTGCGTCGCCGGAGAATGGTTCAACGGTCTACCAGGCTCTGGGCTCGAAGTCGAACCGTGAAATCGGCTG